>PVJA010003146.1:0-98256 GCA_004027025.1 Myocastor coypus
AAAAAAAAAAAAAAAAAAAAAAAAAAAAAAAAAAAAAAAAAAAAAAAAAAAAAAAAAA
Source organism: Myocastor coypus (assembly GCA_004027025.1). NCBI lineage: Eukaryota > Metazoa > Chordata > Mammalia > Rodentia > Myocastoridae > Myocastor > Myocastor coypus. The sequence goes on from PVJA010003146.1 coordinate 59, forward strand.
GATATTGCCATTTAATTATCCAAACGATGTTAGCACAAACTTGTTTTTAATGAACTAAAAGAAATTAGTAGTACAACTATTTCCATATATATGTATTATATTTCATATATATGTATATAAATAAATAAATATATATTTCCTTTCCTTACTTTCTCCATTTCTTCATCCTAATTTTCCCTTGTTTTTAAGTTTTTACCATTTTACAACATTTACAGTACATTTTTATCTTGTTTAGTCTTTCATCTTTTCATATTAGGAAGACAACGTGTTTACACATATGCATCTGGCTTATTTCCCTTATGATTATGGAGTTGCGTCCATCTACATACAAAAGCCTCAAATCTATCATTATTTATGGCTGAGCAGCACTGTTGTATAAAAAGACCTCATTAAAAAACAATCCAGTCCTCAGGTGGTGGGCATTTGGACTGTTTTCAACATCTAGCTATTACAAGTTGTGCTGCCATAAACATGGGTGCCCATATATCGTTATGTGATGGTGTTTCAGTTATTCTAGGATGACACCCAGAAGGGGCATAGTCAGGTCAAATGAAACCCCAGTCCTCGTTTCTTGAGGAATCTCGGCAATGATTTCCACAGTGGGTGCACCTGTCTGTATCCCGCCAGCAGCAGAGAGTGCTGTTCTTCCTCTTCCCCACGACCACTCCGGCACTGGTTAATTGGTTGATTTCCTAATCATAGTCATACTTTCCAGGGTGAGATGGAGTCTCCGTGTTGGTTGAGTTTGCGTCCCTCGAATGACAAGTGATGCCGAATGTTACTTCATATCTTTGTTCGCTGTTTTCTTCATCTGAAAAGTGGGCATTCACCTCATGTTCCTACTTTTGGCTGGATGTTGTGCATCATTTATGTGAATCTGTGATCAGTTCCGAGTACTCACATAGTATTCGAATAGGTTAATATATACAAAAATATTAACTAAGAATAAGTTTTCTTGATAGTAAACAATTACTAAGAATAAAATACAACACAAAGACTGGAATCGCAAATATATGACCAGCACTTCTAACAGTGTGGACATAGGATATTGCAAAATTTCTAGTATATTGTGGATATGGACAGTGTCCATGATACTTACTGGTGGCCAGGCATCACTTGTGGGACTGAGCTACTGCTATTTCCATAATATCCACCCCGTAGACCCGAACAGAATCATGGCCCATAGGGTACAGGAGAAGTCCATTTGTAGAATATGCTGATGGGAATATTTTGCTGCTGTATTCAAAAGACTAATTGAAACACTGCTTTTGTATACCTTTTTCTCTTATGTTTAATTGTTTTCCCTATTTGGTAGGTTCTTTCTGTTCTCATCAATGGACTTGTGGTTATTTTGATCCCTGTCTACAATACCTTTTAGTAGTCTGTGCATGATTGGCTTTGTTATCATGAAATTCTAGCTCTTTGTTATGGAAGTATTTCACTTCTCCATTATACTTGAAAGAGAGTTTTGCAGGATATATCAGTCTGCATTGGAATTTGCTTTCTTGCAAGACTTATGCTCCATGTTCTTCTTGACTTGATGGTTTATTTGGAGAAATCTGCCTGTAGTGGTTGATACAGTGTGTCACCTTGGCTGAATGACTCAGCGGCCTGGTTCCCTGTTGGTGGGAGCCCCACTCTGGGGTACAGTTGGGTTCTCCCTGGAGCATGGCCAGGGCCTGCCTAGGATATGATTGGCTTTCTCCCTAGAGCAGGATCAACGGCCCATCCTGGGGTATGATTGGTTCCACCCTAGGGCTCAATGGGCCCATGTGAGAATGACTGAGCACAAAAATACTTTTTAAAGGGCTGAAGAAGGAGTCAACACTTCACTTCATTGGAGAAACTTCAGTCTTCGCATTCAGACTGGACTTCATAGTCTGGCTTGCAGTGCAGGCTCTTTGGCCTCCAACTTCGATCTTCCGCCATCCGTCGCAGACTCTTCAGTGTCCATTACAGACACTTCAGTCTTCCATCGCAGACCCATCAGCCAACAGAGACTTACACGGAGTGCTGCAGTGAAGTCCAGACCTCAAGATTGAATTCTTCAGTCCAGAGCATGCAGACACCCTGTGCGTGCTTCCTCATCTGACTCTGTGGCTGACTATTGTAAGTCAATCGTATAATTCCTTATAGATTGTATATTTTGTGTTAACATCCATTCCTTATATTATATCTATTCTGTTCCTCTAAGTAAAACCCTGACCAATACACTGCCATTATTCAGATGGGTTTTTCTTTAAATGCAATTTGGTTCTTTTCTCTAGCAGCTTTTAGTATACTGTTCCTGTGCTGAATTCCTGAGATCTTGATTATAAGTCTGGGTCTTGTTTTAATTGGGTTGATGTTATTTGGTGTTCTTTATGCTTCAGTTACTGGAAGGTCAAATTGTTTCCCCATATTTGAGAAGATTTCTGCTATTACTTCTGCCCATTTTCTTTTTATATCATTTGTCTTGACTCCTTTGTCGTTGATACCTATTAGTCTTATGTTGTTCATCATTGCATCATCTTGCAGATGTTGTAATATTTTTTCCTGCATCCTAGTTGTTTATAACAGATCTTTTCTCACCTTTTCACTAGGTGAGAAAATCCTGAAATGTACAGACTCTCTCCCACCTAATGGTGTTATCAAGGTCTGAATGTCTACTTTCTCTTACATTGAAATGGTTTTGCCAGGTTGTGATTGAGGATTTAATTTTCCTGTATAGCACTGTATAAAATCTGCTTCATTCATTCTATTTCTTTCCTATATTGCTCATTCAAGGATTCCATCATTTTTCTATTCTCCTCTATTTTTTTTATCAGTGTCTTCTTTAGAAGCAGTTAATGCTTCTTTCATTATAGTTATCATTTCTTTTTACTTCAGATATTATTTCTGATCTGATATCCTCAAACCTTTCTGCAGTTACTTGTTTACTTCAGATGTATTATTTCAAAGATTTTAGGTGTGTGATTTCCAATTTCTTCTATGCTACTGTCTCACGCGTTTGTTCTGGGTGGGCCCTGGGCCTAAAAATGCATTTTGCTTCTTCTCTTTGTCATTTTTTATAGCCTTGCCTTCTGACCTTCGGTGTAGAGCTTTGGTAGAGTTCTTACCTTAGCACCAGGTCCTGATATACCAAGTTCAAACTTGTTTAGGTGGGTGTGGCTTGGGTCTGGATGCTTTGCTGCACTTCTTCCTGTTGCGGCATATTGAAGTAAATCTGCTGTGCCACTGCGGCAAGATGGTTTGCTCCTGGGTCAGCTGGGTAGGTCTTGTAGAGAGTTCTGCTGCAGGTTCCACACTAGGTGTGTCTGATGAAAGAAGTCTTACTCACATTTTGGGCCTGGATTCTGAACTGAATGAATTTCTGGTGAGCCCTCGGAGGTCCCACTGACACTCTGGGCCTGGGTGCTGGGTCAGGTGAGTTTCCAGCAGGCCCTAGGTGATCACTGATAAATTTAGTGATTATTTCTGAAATGTTTTCTACCTGCATAATCTTCATTGTAGAAATCCTTACTTATAATAAGAGAGTTTGTGATGTTCACATACAGTTCAATATCTCGCTGGAACACAGTTTTGAAGGGAATAGATGTTTAACAAAATAGAAATATGTTGATTATATTTTTGTTTGGAGAAACAGATTATCTAGGTAGAGTTACATAATTTTTGCTGGCATGTCTGAGAAGTGGCTTATGAAAGAAAATATAGCATATATTATTATTATTATTAATTATTATTATTGTCTTATTAATCAGATTTCTCATGCCAGGCACAAAACACCTAACACCCACAGGTATTTTGTCTCAAAGTTTATTTTGGCTTAGTTACAGAGGCCACAGTTCATGACCAGATGAATTCAAGGCAGAAAAGGCACTTAGCAAAGTACAGTAAACGAAATTTGGTGAACCCATGGCAGACAGATTGCAAGGGTAGAGAAGGGACAAAGTAGCAACACATGCAGAGCAGACTCTCTCCCACCGAGCCACCGCAATGACACTTCTCCAGATCACGGCACCTGTGGTTCACCTCCACCAACTGGCCTCTGCCTTCCAGCAGCACAGCCAGTATGGCGTTCATCAGTGGATCGATCCTCTGGTAAATGCTGTGTCCCCATGGCTTAATCACCTTCTGGGATCCCCACCTCTGATCATATGGAACCTTTGGGGAGCATTTAGATCGAAACCACAGCACTCAGGACATAAGGCCCCAAAGGCTTATAGCTATAATATTGTGTAAAATGCATTTTGCTCATCTCCAAAAGATGCCAGAATAGCAATAGTTCTAGCACTGCTTAAAAGACCAAGACAAATTCTTAGCTGTGAGGAACTATAAAAATAAAAAAGGTAGGCATTTCTGGCATACAATGGGACAGGGTAAGCATTTTTGTTTCAAAATATATGAATGCAAGTGAGAAAAGAATAGGACCAAGGCAAGGCTGAACCCCAGCAGGGCAAACATTAAATCCTGAAATGTACATCCTTGACCTAGATCAGGCTGTGCTGAGATGTAAGCTCCAAAAGACTTGGGAAGCCCTGTTGCAATAGCATTTCCTGTTGCAGCCCACATGGTGCCTCCCTTGGGCTGGATTTGCTCATTCCCTCTGCAGACAACCCCTGTTCTGGCAGGTCCAACTTCATGGGGTCTCGATTGCAGCTTTGGCTTCACTCTTACAGAATCATGCAACACTCTTGCAAGGGCTCCCAAGAAGGATTGTGACTGTGCCATATCAGACTGTCTGGCCACACAAGCTTTTCTCTGAAACCTAGGTGGAAGCCTCTCTGACTCTGTAACTCTTGCATGTGTGAAAAATCACAACAAAGTTGTTGCCAAGATTTGCCATTAGCTAGGGCAATAGCAATACTCGTTGGACAGAATGCAGTGGCCTCTGAGCACCCAGATGGCTGAGGATATATTTACTCTACGGAGTGACCTTAAGCCAGTATGGCACCCTGAGGATCTCTTCTCAAAGCAAGAATTTTTATCCTTAGATCTCAAGGCAAAGGGAATTTATCCTATTGCACCCTGAAGTTTGTGATGGGCAGGATCTAGAGGATTCCTGAGATTCTCTCAAGCCATCTTTTGTATTGTTCCAGTGTAAAGTGCTTGACTTCTTCTTAAGAGTGTTAAGCTTTACAACAGTTATCTTCATGTCTCCAGGTATACAGGTGTTTCCTTTCTGGCCACGCTATGAAATTGATACTTCTGTCAGCTCTGTGCTTTGTCCTTGATTCACATTGTAAATCTGGCTGAAAACAATCATCAGTAGATGTACCACTGCCTGAAAGTTCAGCTATCTTGAAATTTCTTTAGATACATTTATGAGTCTATCATCTTTTAATTCAGGCTCCTGAAAGGTCTTAGGATAGGGACAAAATGTAGACAACTTCCTTTCCAGAATGTAATATGAATAGCTTCTAGTGAATATCCAATAGATTCTTCATTCCCATATGAAATCTCACAAAGTTGGCCTTACAGTCCATGTTCCTGTCATCATTCTGATCTTCTGTGTTAGGATCAAATTGCCTATCAAAATCTTTCTACTGTATTTTAGGATATTTTTCAGTCACTTCTCCAAAAATTTCCAAATGTTTCCTGCAAGAAAAGAAGAAAGTAGTTCAAAAGATCTGTCAACCAAATGGTCAGATATAGTCACAACAACTCTACTCCTGGCATCATTTTATTTTTTTTCTTCGGTGTTAGTCTGGTTCTGTGTTACGGGGACAAAATACCTGACACTGCCTAAAGGAGGAGATACTTATTTAGGTTCACAGCTTCAGCGGGCTCAGATTCTGTATAGTCAGGTGGCCCCAAGGCAGAAATAGAAGAGCATAATAGACAGGATCTACTGAGAGTCAGGAAGCATAGAGTGAGAAGCAAAGGACAAGAGCGCACCCGTTCAGATCGCACTGCAGTTACCTACCTCCTCCAATCTGGCTTCACCTTCTAACAGTGCACTGAGCTATAAACTCATCAGTGGATTACTCTAGTCATACCCGTAGCACTTCTTATGATCCAATCATTTTCCAGAAGGTTCACATCAAAACAGAAGAGTCTTTTGAGGGATATATTACATCTAAAACATAACACTTTTTATGTCACTATTTCTATTGCTGGCATTATTACTTTTATGGGAGTATTTTGGTTTTATCAAATTCATTCCAACTTTAACTGTATGGTATATCTAATATTTTGGTTATATTTTAGCTTCCAGAAGGATCCAGTAGAAGAGCTCCTGAATGTCTGGATGAATAGAGAATAAATTTTACCTGAAATACTAGTTGATATATGAAATTTAGGAGACTTTGGTTTAGGGGTATAGTCAAAGTTTACATGAACTTTGGTTTAGGGGTATAGTCAAAGTTTACATGAATTTTAAGACAGTTGAATATTCTATATTGAACAATATTATACATGAATGTAGCTAAGAAACATATCTTCAATATGCAGACTTTCTATCAGAAATCTATGACCAAAAATTAACAAAATGGTAAGATATCAACAAGAGTTAAAGTAAAATTTCTAGAGAAAGGATCAATTATTGTACGCCTCTGATTATCTGGTTGGCCTAGTTAGAAAGATCTTTGTTGGCAGCTTTTGCAACATTATGTTAATTTTAGATTAATCTAAATACATTTGATTAGTAATCTTCTGCAGATTATCTACCTTCAGAGGACTGTTAAGAATTATTAGCTTAAATTTTCCAGTCAAAATGACTTACATGTGTTCTGAGGACCATTTGTGACTTTTAAGTTATGAAACATGAGTGGAGGCTAGGATCTACCTCTCAAAATTTTGTTTATTGGTTGTTCCTTTTATTGGGGATTAAAGGATGCTGTTATTGGATATATTTTTGACAAGGTTGGTTCTTTAGGCATTTAGTCACACAAGAATTGCTGAATGAGCTTTGAGAAGGGCTGGCCATATCTGTTCAGTATACTGCATTAATTTCCACAGGAGTTTGCCTGTAGTTTACTTGTATCAAAAACAGAATCTAAGCTTGCAGATTATATTCCTGGATGAATGGTGGGTTTGTTGCTTAATCAAGAGATTTATGAACTTCACAGGGAAATGATGTTATTGTCTTTGTGGTGAGAATGGGACTTCGGGCAATAAAATGAAAATGTTTCTGAAAGTTTTGCTAATTAGAAAACTCCATTTGTCCTCTTACTTTTGCCTGGCACAAAGGTACAATGTCTCAAGAGGTTTAATGACCAGTAAGACTCTTTGACAACATTTAGTAGAAGGAGTGTGATTGTTAGCAGAGTTGTAGTTGGGATTCCCCATACATGACACACAAAATTAAATTGGTTCGTCAGGCTTCTGAGAATTGGTTTATGGAAAGACAGTTTTGCAATCCCAAAAAAGAAGTGCATGACAACCAGAAGAGAAAGGGCCGTAGCAACTTTAAAGTTTTTTGCATGTGTATGTGTTTTGCCGTTCATGTTCATCTTCATAATTTTGTCAAGATTATTATGGTTTAGTAGGTAAGGTAAAATTAGAGTTAGGGCAACAGCTTCCAACATGCCAGTTTTGCCAATAATTCACTGCAGTTGTGGAACACTGGCTTATGTATACAACTACTTTCTCTTAGTTCAATGAGAAGAAATTTTTTGTACCAGAAATGATTAGAAAAGCTTTCACATCTGTGCCTGGTGCCCTGTATAACTACTAGGAAGACCATAATATGCATTGTGTCAAATATTGAGAATGTACTACTAACGTGTTTTAAAACTGTCACATCATTATTTCTTATTAAAAGTAATAAAAATAATAAAAAATATAGTTAGGGTAGATATAAAGCTACTTTCTCTTAGTTCATTGAAAAGAAAGGTTTGTACTAGTATTGTTTGGGCAAGATATCGTGTCTGCATCTTTCCCTCTGTATAACTAGTATGAAGACAACAATATGCAATGTATTAATTATTATAACTGTCCTACTAAACTGTGTTGAAGCTGTTTCATGGCTTCTTTATTTTTTTCTCATTAAGATGGATAAAATAAAAAAATAGATAAGGCAAGGCAGAGACTTCAATGATTTTTTTTTCTGTTTGAAAGAAGTTATATTTGTTTTCTTCTTTTTTTTCTGCCATGGTGGATTGAATTTAGAACCCTGCACTTGCCAGGCAAGTGCTTATTCTACTGAGCTATCTCCCCAGCGTGAAGGTTGAGAAGAATTTTTTTTTTTCAGGCTCAGGATGACTTAAGGATGGGTTTGGGGATTGAGCCACCATCCCTGTGCCTGACTGGGATTACTGGCACAAGCACTTAAACCACTGAGTTAACCCAAAAGCCTCCTAGAGAAATTATATTTGAAGGCCATAAATATTCTCAAAATATTTATATCCCCTTTTTTGTTTGTTTTGTCAGAGATGGGTGTTCCATTAGTATTAGAAAGCTGTTTTTGGAGAAGTTATAAAAGAACCTTTTTATACTTGACATTGGTGCGAAGATTGTAGGTACTTGAATTCAGCAAAATAACACAATATAGTCTAATAGTCCATAATAGTAGTGGGTTATCAGCACAAGTGGCAATTGTCTGAAGTTGTTGACTTGAGCCTCTTGCAGCTCAGCATCTTAATATAGCTTTACTTTTTATACCTCATGGTTATGCTTTTCTGCTGGATGGTTAAAACCAAGTTAAAACAAGATCTATATATCCGAAAAATGTAACTTGTGTTGTCTGATAAAGGGCTGTTTTGGTAGGATAGATGCACAGCTACTTTCTCTTAGTTCATTGACAAGAAAGCTTCATAGTAATATCATTTAGACAAGATATGATGTCTGCATCTTGTCCTCTGAGTAACTACTATGAAGAAAACAATATGCAATGCATTAATTATTGTAACTATCCTATTAACCTGTTTCAAAACTGTTTCATTGCTATTTTATCTTTTTCTCCTCATTAAAATGAATCAAAAATTAAAAAGTTCTCAAAATACCAGTTTACAGAAAGGAAGACCTTTTACTAAAGGGAAGCTTGTCCCTGTCACCAGCTGAGTACTCCTTGAATTTCTTGCCGGTCTATGTTTGCAATACGTCATGATGATGTTCACAGATAGGAGTCACTTCATGAACCCAGCAATCTCAATTCTTTATGTCTCCTCCCTTTCTGTTCCAGGCTACATAGTTTTCCTGCCTTGCCCCCCTTCTCCCATCTTTATTTCCTGCTAGTTATCTTTTATTATATAATTTATTTATATTTTGAGTCTCTCATGTGAGAAAAAATTACACACCGTTTAAGCTTAGGTGGGTGATTGATTTCACTGAACATTGCCATCTCAAGGTCTATCTGTTTTTCTACAATTGACTCAAGTTTGTCCTTCTCTATAGCAAAACAGTGTTCCAGGGCTGGGGAGATAGCTCAGTAGAATAAACTCTTGCTTGGCAAGCACAAGGGCCTGTGTTCAATCCCTTGTTCTGCCAAAAAACAAACAAACAAACAAACAAACAAAGTTCTCCATTCCTTTGTTAATGGGCACAGGCCACTTTTAAATTCTACCCATTTTAAATTATGCTGCTGAAAACATGGGTACACGTGTGTCACTATATCATGGTAACTTTAACTGTTTCTAACAGCAGTTCTCAACCTGTGGGTTGCGACCCCAGTGGAGTCGAATGAATATATAATGCATATCAGGTATTTACATTCAGAATCATGACTGTAGCAAAATTGCAGTTTTGAAGTAGTCACCAAATTTATTTTTTGGTTTGGGGTCACTGCAACGTGAGGAACTATATTGTGGGGTCACGGCATTAGAAAGGTTGAGAACCACTGTTCTAGAAGATACCTATGAAGGGAATAACTGAATTTAATGGAATTTCTTACACAGGGATTATTTGCTTGACACAATGACGGATCCGACTGTCTGTTAGTCCAGCTATTTTCAGTGTAGTTATTCCTTTAGAGAAATTACTTGCTTGGTCAGCATTAAGGTATCTGCAGTTTCCTTGACTACTTAATCATTTAAACAGGATCCATCTTGTATTTCCAAAAATAATAATGTTTAGTTAGTAGGATGGTTACAAAAATGTTTTTAAAGCCTTTAAATTTGGAAAATTTTTCAGGTCTATTTTTAAAAAAATCTGAGTAAGGACTCTGCTTGGGGAAGTAGAGGATGCTGGGGAGCCATTTAATTGTTCAGTTTTCCAAAGCCATTAATTTTTATTTCTGTCTTTGTTTTAAGACTCCACCAATATGTTTGAGCAACTGCTAAAAATCTGCTTGTAGAATTACTTACCATTGTAGTATTTATTTACATACCAAGCCCTATATTTTTAGCTCAAGAGCATTTATAAATATCAGCATGGCATAGCAAACACCTTTGCCTATGGACCTATTCTTAAGGGTTTACTGAAGTTATTGAAAAGATGATTTCTAAAATCCTTTTGGATTTGCCTTTGCTTTTTACTTGCCTGGCTTCAGTGAATATCCGGTCATTTTTTGTTGGAAATATGGCATGTGCAATCCTTAGGAAGTGCTGATACACACTTCGTATTTTTTCGTCTCTGTTCCTTTTGTTCAACATGAGGGACAACTTCAAAGTGTGTGTGTGTGTGTGTGTGTGTGTGTGTGTGTGTGTGTGTACACGTGCACACATACAGGTGTGTTTGCCAGAATTCAGCTAATACAAATATTAGTTATTATCAGTCAAGGAGGCTGATAGCTTATTCCCAATATTACTGAAATTCTCTAGTTAATTTCTGCGTTTTCTTAGTGTGGGTAAATGTAATGATTAACTATGACTATGACCAGAGCCAGAGCTTAAAACCTGCCTTCCAGGTCTATGTTCGTAATCTGGCAATGTTACTGTCTTAGTTATTTCTCTTGTTGCTAAGAGAAAATACCTGACATTCAAAGTTAAAGAAGGAAAGTTTACTTAGCTCACAGGTTTTAGAGGTTTCTGTCGACACTTGGGTGTCCTCACGGTAAGGTGGACTGGCAGATGAGACTGTGGAGCAGAAGCAGTTTAAAACAAGTAGAAGACAGCCTTTCACCACGGATCCATCAGGCATTCTGTATTCAGTCACCTTTGGAACAACCCAACCTGTAACTGCATGAGGCTTTGGTGGGGAGACACAAACATAACAACTTTAAAAGATACAACCCAAGAAGGAAAGACAGTCTAGGGCTAGAAGACGTCAGAGAAAATGAAAGCAAATCTAATAGAGGATAACTAAAAGAAAGGTTATGGCAGTTATCAGAAAGCAGAAAATGTGCCATCAGGAAGAAGCAGGTGACTAGAGAAACAAAATTTGGATGAGAAAACCAGAATCTGTGAAGCTATTAGAAGAGGACTCTTGAAGATAGCAGTACATCAGTGAGAGTAAACCTTTTAGAGCTTTTGGTGGTACAGACATTCTGCTGTGGCCAACGTGCCATGCCCACTGGCATAGAGCAGGATATTTTAGGTAAGACACCAGAGGCAAAAGGAAAAATAGCCAAACGAGATAGGGCAAACTAAGAAGCTTCTGCACAGAAGAAACAATGAACAGGGTGAGGACAAATTGCGTGCAATGTGAGGAAACACATCAAAACTACAGCTGAGGAAGTATCGCTATACTGACTACATAAAGATTTTATATCATCCAATAGCAAAACTCTCTGTCAAGTAATCTGATTTAAATGAGAAAACGATAAGAATAAATGCTTCTCAACAGAAGAGGCTCAAATGGCTAACCAATTTATGAAAATGTATTAAACTTAATTTGCTGACAGAAAAATGCCAATCAAAAATCACACTCAGATATTAGCTCATAGCAGTTAGGATGGTTATTGGGAAAAAGAGAAAAATAATGATCGTTGGCAGGGATGTGGAGAAAAGGCTACTCTTATGCGCTCTTGGTGGGAATTTTGACTTGTACAGTCTCTATGGAGAGCAGGGCAAGCTCCTGAGGAATGTAAAAGTATATGCGCATCACGCTGTGCGTCCAGACGTCCTCCCAGAGCCTCACGCTGTCAGAGGCAGGGCTCTTCAGATCTGCTGGGTCTGGAGTGCGTCATCCCGGGAGCAAGCAAGCGTGTGGCAATGGGCTCAAGGCTGTGTGATTCCTAAGTTAGTTCACTGATTTGATTGTATAGTTCTGGGCCAGGTTAAAGGTAGCTCAACCTGAGTGCGAGGGCCAAGTGTCCTAGGGGAAGCAGTCTGGACAGAATACGAGGTACAGGAAGAGGGCTGCAGTGGTCACTGCTGCTTCTCTGCTTTGGTGCTTTCTGCCTGTGCCACGCCACCCTCATGGATACCCCTGAGCCAGCCATTATGAACTCAGACCTCTGCGAAATGTGACCTACAATAAACACTGTCGCTCTTAACTTTGGGAGCCAGGTATCTGGTCAGAGACATGAGAAAAGTCACCGTGGCGATGTTCGATATACTCCACCTATCTCGCTTCTGGAACACATTTAAAGGAAGCAAAATCAGCATCAAGAGAAATCTGCATGCCCGGATTTGCTGCTGCCCTACCCATGACAGCTATAAGATGGAGTCAACCTGGATGCCAAGCAGCGGATGAGTGGGTAGAGAAAACGTGGCATATATACTCCTTGGCACAGTATGCAGCAATAAAAAGAATGTATATTACTATAATTTTTAGCGAAGTGGAGGAAACAGGAGGACGTTCTGTTAAGTAAAATAAGTCTGAGCCATAAAGAGAAATACTACAGCTTTTATGTTATATGTGGGCATTTAAAAAGTTGAATGGAATATTTAATAGTGTTATCTGGAGGCCAGAAAGGTGAAGGGTAGAGAGATGTGACAGCGAGAGGTTTCAGATGGCTATCAAAATGAGACAGTAGCAATAAGTTCCAGTCGTTGCATTCTACAGCACAGGGAGATGATAGTTAACAAGAATCTGTTATGCATTTTATGGATAACTAGAAGGGAGGAGCTCAGAAATCCCTAATACTGATTAATGAAAAGAGTAGGAAATGTTCACTGCTTTTATCTGGTCAGTACATACTGTATAAAAGTATTGGGATATCACATTAACTTTATAACCCTATAAATTTGTATAATTATTATAGATCAAAAAGTTTAAAAGATTTTAAGAAAAAAGGTGAAATATTTCTGGTATTTTCACATGTTATATTAGCTTTGGAAAATGAAAAATTTCAGGAAACTATTTTGAAATTCTATGCATGCACGTATGTATGAGTTATCATACATATGATAATGAAGAAGCCACACTCAAAATTTTGTTTAGAGATTTTTTTCTAACAACAGAAAAAAGATCTTTGGTTGTTAGGAGTTTTGTTTACTCTGCTTTAAGATACCTCCCACCTAGGGAATTTCATTACATCTCAAGTTCTCTATACTGTGACTGTTGGGGCAAAAAGACTCTGTTTTCTTTTGTAACTGCATTTTGAAAGGCGCTAAGGTTCCAGGAGGTAGTTAACTGGCATGAATGCCGCCTTGGCAACACCAAGGTCCTGAGTTCAATTCCAAGTACAGAAAAAAAAAAAAAAAAAAAAAAAAAAGGTTTTAAAGCGGGCATGGTGGCGCACACTTGTAATACCAGCACTCAAGAGGCTAAGGCAGGCGGATTGCTGTGAGTTCAAGATGAGACTGGGCTACAGAATGTGCCCAAGCCCGGCCTGAGCTATACAAGACCATGTCTCCAAAGGACAAAAATGAGTCACAAGTATGTTTAAACTGTAGATCTGCTCCCTTCCTCTCTCTGCTTGTGTGGCTCAACATAGATGCACTAAAAGATAAATGAAAGTATAAAGATAAGAACAGATAGTTAAGACCTCTGGGAAGCAGGGCAAATGTTAAACCATGGTGTCCTTTGACTGTAGATGGTCAATAGGGCCTGGGAAGTGTAAATCTCTGGACAAGTACATGGCGTTCTTGGAGAACCCCTGAGAATGAGAGAAGGTACCAATGTGGCTGCCACAGAAATGTGGAAAGTGTGGCTGGGAAGGTGGCTCCGTGGTCTCAGCGCCTGCTTGGCAAGTGCAAGGCCCTGGCTTCCATCCCAGTTTCACGCACCATGCTGGCCCTGCAACCCTGAGAGTACCACGCCGGCCATGAAGACCTGGCATAATGGCACACATCTCTCGCCCCAGCGCTGGGCAGCCTGAGACAGGGGATCGCTAAGAGTCCAAGCTGAATAGTGAGACTCTGAACAAATGCAGAAAGAAAAGAAAAAAAAAATAACTTGGAAAGTGTATAACCTGGAGGTAATATCCAAACCAGCGATGGCGTTTTTGTTTCCTTGACTCAGCCTCAGGGTGTCAGTGGTCGGCGTGGAATAAAGCTTCTTTGTTCCTGCACTTCGGTGTCTTGGGATTGCGTCTCCTGATGCTGCGACAGTGCTATGATTCTAAATTACTTTGAATAAACTTGGACACTTTTGAAAAATAGGAGAAGAACTTGGATTATAATGACTACACATGAAAGGCGACAGTCCTGCTGCAGAGGCACAAAGCGGGGGACAGTGCACTCAGTATGTGCCAGCCGGGTTGAAAATTCTGCCTACTTTTTAAACATACCCCTGTTTTATTTTTCATCTCATGCTTACTACATCTGCTAGTTCCTGTCCCTCAACTATTCCTTTATTTCATTTAGTTTTCCTGCCATATTACATCTCTCTATGGAGATGTCTTCCCTGATAGCCTTACTGGAGCAGCCTTATTCTTTTTCCCTGTTTTAAGTCTCCCTAGAGACCCAAAGAATTCAGCTCAGGGCCTTGGAGCCCACAGCAGTGTCCTGCGTGAGTCTAGCTGAAGACCTAGAGCCCACAGCAATGGCTCCTGTAAATCTGTGTTAAGGATCTACACCAGGAAGGCCCAAAGATCAGTGGTGGAAGCTAGGAAGTCTGTGCCTGGGGCATCGAGGCTTTGTCTCACCAGGCTGAGGGCTCTGCACTGGAGCCAGGAAGCAACATTCAAGGTAAGGAGCAGAGCTCTTCTGAACAGACCCATAGCTGTCCTCAGCAGCAGTGAGGACTCAAGCTTCTCCAATGAAGAGAATAGCTGAGTTCATATCAGGAAAACCTGAACGCCAAGGTTTTTCTTTTTTTTTTTAAAGGCAAATCAGCAGTACACTGTCTTCCACTCCAGTTTTGCTTTTGTGATATTGGCAACATCATAAAAGCCTCTGCTTGGCCTCCCACACTTAGAACCACACTGATGCAGTTCAGCTGGGTGCTGTGAGTTGACCAGTTGTCTCTGAGCTTAGCCACTACACTCCCTGAGCCATCAATGTTAGATACTATATTCAACATATTGGTGACTTTGCATAGGATGTGACATCATGTTTTCATTTTTAGCTGCCACAAAGCTAGACATATCGTTCCTGATTTTTTAGACAAGTAGACTGAAATGTAAAGAAATAAGACATAAGTACATGGTCTATAGTTCTACATTTCTACCTCTGCAGGGATAACCAGGAATGTGGTTGATATCCATAACCAGCATCTCCCATCAATATATTATATGGCTTGCAGAATTTTGATGCCAAGCAGTGAAGATAAAGGTGGTCTTCTTTTACTTGCCAGGCAGGCACTTGTGCCACGGAGCTGTCTCCCCAGCCCCCAAAGGTGGTCTTCTTAAGTGAGTGAGAATGTGCTCAAGTAATAACTTGATGAAGGTGCTTACAGGTTTTCATAATTTTGTCGCTGTTAGCAGCTTGGACTTCAGCCACAACGAGAACCATGTGGACACACGTGCCCACCTCTCAGAGGAGCCACACACATGTTTTTAAGTTCTACTTGCCTGTTGGTACGTCTTTGCAGTACCTCATGGTTACAGTCCTTGTGGAGAGTTGTTGCATGGACTTATCACCTCTCCCTGAGCGGGAACGGCTATGGCTAGCTGAGCCTTCTGAGGGAAGGTGGACTGCCGACATTAGTTTTGCTTCTCGTGGTGGATAGACTCTATCCACGAAGAAAAGCAGGAAGAGTTTTTAAGAAGGAAAGAGAGTTACAAAAAACACAGAGTTAAAAGAGATAAAGAACCATCTTAAAGGTTCAACAGCTCCAGGTGGGTGATGGGAGGTGTATGTGGAAATGAGACTTGGGGCTTGGGTGCAGATAAAGTCACGAGAAGGCCTTAGAACATGATAGGATGTTGTGACTTTGCTGAAGGCTGTGTTGTGGTACAGAAGGGTAATAAGGCCACCCTGATTGGCACAAGAAAAATTAGGCATTCACAATGCACAAAAACGGAAATACATGGAAAGCAAATATTCTAAAACTAGAGTGCACAGAATTTCTGACCACGATGATGGAATAGCCAGGAAGAGCCATGTTGGTTTGAAGGATTGGATAAATGATGGGTCCATTTACTCATTTATTTGATATTTTCTTTCAGTAAGTGTTTTACATCTACCATTGGAAGACATTTGTTCAAGAAACTCTGGTAAAAAGTTGAATGGGCTATGGATCTGACTTCTGGAAGCTTACAGCCCAGCAGAGGACACAAAGATCCAAATAAATTGTGATATTTTTGTGTGTTGATTACAAGGATGCCTTTAGTTATAAGTTAGAGACTTAAAACAGGATATGGTTAATTTTTTTGGGGGGGATAGTGTATGACTGGGGAAGTATAAACAGGATGAAAATTCTGCATTTGGGTCTTAAAATAAGAACAGAACATTCCAAGTACCAGAAATCTTACTCTAGGGAAGAGAGCAGCATTAGCAAAGCCACAACGTGTCCAAGAACCCACCAGTAGCTTAGTGTCACGTAAGTACTACTTGAGACAGTTTGGAGATGAGGCCAGGATGTGGGCTCATGCACTGCGATGTGAGTGAGCATGGTAAAGACCTTGGATGTGCCCAGGAACACCAGCCGCTCCCAGTTCCTCACTTGGAGCATCCAGTAGGTTCCTGTGAAGACCTTAAATATAGTTTTTGGCATTTAGTTTCAATGAAAACCTTCTACATCAGAAAGTCCATAGTTGAACCACTAGTGTAGGCTGTATTCAAAACCCCAACCACGTAGCAACGCTGGAGCCACGGGAGGCTGTAAGCTGTTTTGCAGTCTCATGAAGTATCCCTTTGCTCTTCTATTCTGGCAGGATTTACACCCAGACCATAAAGTGCAGGTGGAATAGTAATGTGCATTGCCATACTTGGTAACAGTCATTTGCCACTCTCCAATTAAGTGTCCAGAATAAATGGGATGTGATGACTGTGGAATAAGCCTCCTCAGTGGACACTTCCTTGCCAGATTCCATAATGTGAAAATGACCATGGATAGAGTTTTCTCCCAAATCACTGTGAAATCTTCCCACAGTCCATAGTTGAAAGGTTCAGTAGACCTTTTATGAATCAATCAGGAAAGCTTTACTGCAGGCTTACGGCTTTCAATTTGCTTAGTGATGAGTGGAGACATGCTTCTTAATGTTTGTTAAATGGAAGAAAAAAATGCTATTTATATTTTTGGTTACCAGAAAAGGATAACCATTTGGTCCCATAGACGTGAAATGAAATGATTTTAAGCAAAAAAATAAACATTTTCCACCACCCTGAAATAGCACTGAGACCACAGGAAACACTTAGAAGATGTGTAGTTTACTGTACATCACAGCTTAAGTTTTAGCCTCACTTTTAACACGTCAGCAGAAACGCCTAAATTTCACTTCTGCATTCTGAATGGCATCGTCTGGAGAGATCCAGGTACCCAGCCCATTGTGTGGATCAGTGGAGGCTGCCTCTAGGTGTCTGGAACTCTGCATAGCTAGATCTGCTGGAGGAATCCAGGCACCTCACCCAACATCCTATGTGAAATAAAGCATATGGAACTTGGAAATTGCCCTGACCAGAGGAATTCTGGGTAAATTCTCTCTAATAGGGTGAAACATTTTGCATACAAATCTTCCATTTATGATTTGCTGTATTATGTAACTATAGAATTTGCTCTTATGGTCTAAAGTACAAAACCAATAGTTTTCAAAATTTGTCAATTTCTAAATTTTGCTTGATGTTTTTTATACCTGGTAATTGTACTATTGTCGTTAGGATGTCATATCTGTTTAAACTACCTTTTCTCCCTTGGTAACAATATTGTGAAGTGCTGGGGTAATAACCTCACCAAAGCCCTGCATCTAAAGACAGATGACAATGACAGATGGAACCCAACATTTCACCTTCATTTAGTTGGAAGGCAGGATCTTCGGAGACACAAACTAGGAATCTCTAATACACAGAAAATATTCGTGAAAAACAGACTTCCTAGGGTGGCCTTGATCGTAGTGATATGGCCACCTGTTATTGAAATGTCACTAGGATTATCACTGAAATCAAAAGAAAGAGTTCTTGCCTTTGGGTTCTCTCTCCCTCTCCCAACATGGTGGCCTAAGCAAAAAAGAAGAATAAGAAGGGGAAGACCATCTCCATAACAGACTTTCTCACTGAGGATGGAGGCACTGGTGGAGGAAGCACCTATGTCTCCGATCCAGTCAGCTGAGCCGATGAAGCGGATGACCTGGAAGGAGATATCTCAACCACCTGGCACAGTAATGATGATGACAACGTGTACAGGGCTCTTCCAATTGGCCGTTCATCCTTCCCACTGCTCCGCGGGCTGTTCAGGAGCCCAATATTGATCGGAAGCTGTCTTCCCAAATCACCACCTGACCCTGCTTTTCTAGGGAACCTGCCTGATGAAGAGATGGAGGACTCTACTAAGAAATTCTTTAGAACATTAAATATCAGTGCAGAGCGTTTGCCGCATGAACCTAGTAAACCAGACAGGTTGAAAGGTTTTGGCTATGCAGAGTTTGAAGGCCTGGATTCCCTGCTCAGTGCCCTGCGTCTCACTGAAGAGTCTCTAGGTAACAGGAGAACTTGAGTGGATGTTGCTGGTCAAGCTCAGGATAGACAGAGATGATCATTCTTTTGGGCGAGATAGAAACCAAGATTCTGATAAAACAGACACAGACTGGAGGGCCCATCCTGCCACAGACAGCTTTGGCGACTACCCACTGAGAAGAGGTGATGATAACTTTGGAGACAAGTATCTAGATCCCTATGATTCAGACCGATACCATGATGGCGGTTGGGACCGGGATGGATATCGTGATTGTGCCACGTATTTGGCACAGGGTCTCGCTATGGACCTTGGATTCATAGAGATCCTCCTGTTTTCAGCCTCCCCAGCAATGGAGTTAAAGGCATTCACTACCATGGCTGCTCTCAGTGGCCGGCTCAGTGTGCCCAGGGGTGGGGCTGGCATAGCATGTGGTGCCAGGGATTGAACCCAGTCCCCGTGCATGCCTAAGCAGGTACTTAGTCTGCTCAGCTATCTTGCTGTCCCTAGATATTATTCTATACTATTTTATTTCTATCCTTTCTCTTCATTTGCAAGAGGGTATCTATCCCTAAGTTGTGCAGGCTAGCCTCGAACTTGTGACCCACGTGCCCTAGCCTCCCAAGTTTGGCTTTATGGGCATGTAGCCACACCTGGTGAAATATTTTTATCTTCTTCATGGACTCTTGATGAACAGAAGCCTTATGGTACTGCCAGCCAATCTGTGAATGCTTCCCTGCGTGATTTGTGGCTCATGTCCCGGAAGAACTCCTTCCCAGCTTCCTTTCTGCTCTGCACCATCAGCTGCTCTTGGCTCCTTGGTGCTCATCCTTTCATTTCCTCCTCTACATATATTTCAGAATTACACTGCCAAATTACACAGAAAACTGTTGAGATTTGATGGAAAGTTGGTTTTTTAATTTTGGAGAAACTGACTTTACAATATTGATTTTAATGAAAAGAGTTTGCAAAGTTCTTTTTTTTTTTTTTCTCTAGAATTAATACAACATTCTGTTAATCTTTCTGACTTTTCTTCTGGGCTAAGTAGTATCTACTACAAAGTATAATAGTTTTTAAAAACATTTTATTATTTCATTTTTCTGCATAGTACTTAAAATACAGTATAAGAAAGGATCAACAATGACGGATATTCTAGTAATATTTTTGATCTTAAATGGCATTGGATTTAATATTTTCACACTGTTTAAAAGTTAGTATTTTAACATTGTTTAACATTGTTTACACTGAAGAGCAGCAAAATTTTTAGGGTGTTTCACTGAATAGGTAGTGATTCAGGAAGGGGGCACCTGGGCCAGAAGCGATTTGGAAATCCCAATGAGGAAACATAAGGCAGTGTGTGAAGCCTTTATAAGATGAACGTAGAAGTAAAACAAAGAAAATGCTTGGTTGTTTGCAGTTTTACACTTTGCCGGTCTGAGATAGCCCACTGGAAAATCTCTGGTTAAGTAATTATATATTTGTCGGAATGCTTATGTTTGTAAACTGGATGAGTTTGAGTTCCGTTTTTCCCTAATGCAATCATTTACAAGAAATGGGCTGCATTAAGTTTTGTTTATGTTTGCAGTTTAAGAAGGGTTAAAGTATTTATGGAGCCTCTCTGGCTTTGTCTGCCCAGGGATTCTGCAGGCCCGATCTCCACTCTAATTTACTTTAGCAATAGTGGGTACAATGGCTGCGGTTTCATTTAGTAAGTGTTCTTTATCAGTTTAAGGCAATTTTCTTAATTTACTCAACGTTATAATCAAGAAACAATATGAAATTTAATTAAAATCATTTTCTGAATGTATTTAAATGATTTAGATTTTTTCCTTGGAATATTTTTCTTGGTTAATTATATTAATTTTTGCATTCCCAGGATGAAGGAAACTTAGTGATATTACTTTAACTTAAAAAAATAAATGGGTATGTTTATTGTCTTTGGTATTTTAAATTTGCTACTTTGAACTAAAGAAGAACTTTGAGTTTCTTTCTCTTTAGTAGCATCTCTCGGCTTTATTTTAATATTTCAGTGATTTGTCAGTAAATCCAGTATCTTTCATTGTGTCTGAGATCTGTGGTGGACTCGCCTGTCTCTCGATGGCTGGGCTCCGGCCAGTGACTCCACAAAGGGCTCCTCTTTCTGTCTTTTTGCTTACCATCAGCCACTCAAATCCTGTTCATTGGCGAAAATCCTTACTGCAGTTTCTTTCTGTGTAAGAACTTCCTAGGTTCCTAAAGGAGCCTAAAAGGAATTGTTTCGTTTTTAGGTTTCCATTACATTTTATTAGTATTTCTATTTAGTCTTTAATTCCTTCTTTGTTTATGTATTATCTTCTTCATAGGTTGGGAGGCTTTTGAGAGCAAAGATGATGTTGTATTGACTTCTGCATTTCTCATACCCGTTCCTGCATACAGCAAGAGGCAGAACTCGTCAGTGGAGGAATACAAACTGATAGACAGTGTTTGGATTCAGCTCTTCCTGGCAGAGTGACTTTGGCCTTTCTATTAATTATCCTTCAATTTAGGCTTCACCCTCTCTAAAGTATTGGTATTTGACCTATTTCATATGATCTTAAAGACAAGATTAAACAAATTATCTTGGTAAAATAAAATGGCCGATGCCAAGGTATTCAGTATGTGCCTCCTGATTGATATTTACATTTACTTAGTAGAGGCATATGATTTTATTGGATATTTTAAAGTATTATTTAGTGATTATGTTAAACATTGCATAAAGTTTTCCTTTAGAACCACTGTAAAGGAAGCTGTTCCAACCTGTACTTGTCAAAGAAACATCAGCTTCAGGCTATTTGGCAAGTATTCTTTGCAAAGCACTGTGGGAGTTAATCATTCTGCAACTTCTCTCCAGATAATGAGCCTTTCATCACGGAGAGAGCTGCAGAAGGCTCGGCCAGGACTCCACTGAGGAGGTGGGGAAGTTGTCAGAGTAGACCCTCCAGCTACTGCAAAGCATTTCTCTGGTTCTCAAGGAAGGTCAGGGCCTTAGTACCTGCTTTACCCAGTGACAGCCTTTTCACCCGGAATTCTAGCACTGCTGAATATTAGGGATGACCATAGTTGTCCAAGCATTATGCAAGATATTATCAAGAAGATTATAACCTACAAGGGCTGGCAAGATTGCTCAGTGGACTGAAGTGCCTGCTTAGGCAGGTGCAGGGACTGGGGTTCAATTGCCATGCCAGCCCTGACCCCAGGGTGCGGTGAGACGGTGACTAAGACTAGACATGATGGCACACACCTGTAGCCTCAGTGTTTCAGAGGCTGAAAACAGGAAGATCACTAGTATCTGATCTGTGTAGTAAGACCCTGTAGATCTGGTACTAAATAAACACACACACACACACACACACACACACACACACACACACACGCACAGAGATTATAATCTGCAGACAGTGAATTAATATTTGGAAATGCAGCTAAGAGAAAACTTATTAACATTCCCTTTATTAGCACGTCTTACTATTTCCCATGGTCAGCAAAGGGTAGCTAAATGACCCCACAGAGGCATTTAAATCACCATGTGGCTTGTAGCTCTTATTAAGCATCCTTCACCTTAGGCTTCCCCATCTCGAAAGCTGGTGTTTGACTATTTCTGTCACTATTTCCCTGGGGATCCGTGTTTCTACTTTGTTGTGGTTTTGTTGACCTAGCAACACTCATCATGGAGATCTTACTCAGAGAATTCTCTGGTTAGAATGTTTCAGGCCAGCTTTCCCTTCAGCACCCATTTTAAGTGCTAGGCTTTATAGGCAGCCTTCTTTGAAGTAATTGCTGATAATTAATATGTAGTTATTGAATAAACATACACATTTAAAGTAATAAAACATTTTTTGTTGAACAACAAATAGCTTAAATGAGCTATTGTGCATGAGTTAGGGTTCACTATGGAACAGATTTTGTATCTGTCTATCTATATGTCTGTCTATAATCTATATCTATGTTTTTCTATCTGTCTATCTATCAATCAATCAATCACCTATCTAACTGATATATAAAGGATCTAGAAGATTTGCCTACCATGGATGCCAGCAGAGTCAGGGGTGGAAGAGTGGAAAGGGCCAACTGTTCCCTGGACATCTGTGCATGGACCTTGCGGTCACCAACTGTGTTGCTGGCACTGCCTAGCGAAGATCTGAAGGGCCCAGCCAGGGTAGGAGGACCAACGCTCTCTGCAGAGTCCTGTGTGAGCCCACAGCAACAAGCCAAAGGGCTGCCAAGAGTCTGCACTGGAAGCCTAGAGACACACATGTGGAGGTGATGGCAAAGCCTGGAGCTCCTTCTTCTTTGCCTTTCTGCTCCACCCAGCCTACAAGTCTGTTGCTTAGTACCCCCACACCTAGGGTGGCCCCTCCCACTTCAGTGTCTGGAACACATCCAGAACTGCATTAAACCAATCAACTGGCCCTTCCTTGTTCAACTTGACACCACAATAAACTGTCCCACATTGTGTACCAGGTATTGAGCTGGAGTCTGACACTGATTACCCTTTATAAGCTGAAACCCATCAGGATACAGGACAGAGCAATACCACGTTGTTAGTTGGCATGGGGGTCTGCTAAAGTGCTGTGTGGGCAAGGAGGATGCAAAGGCAACATCTAGCTGTTTTGTTGGGCAGCATGTGCACTTGCGGCTCCTTCATGGGCTGGCTTTAGATTATTCACAGCGTGGTGGCTGGGCTTCAGTGATGTGAATCTTAGCAAGGTGAGGAGAAAGACTGACAGCTTAAAAACGAGAACTCACATAGCATCACTGGCCCCATTCTCTACTGGCGGGCATTGACTCAGGCTTGAGAAGTAGACATAAACTTCACCATTGAATA
Organism: Myocastor coypus; assembly: GCA_004027025.1. Lineage (NCBI taxonomy): Eukaryota > Metazoa > Chordata > Mammalia > Rodentia > Myocastoridae > Myocastor > Myocastor coypus. The sequence goes on from PVJA010003146.1 coordinate 23,640, forward strand.
AGAGCGCCAACATCACATTTTAGTTGGCAGGCTGAGTACCATTACTGTGGCCATTCTGCAAAATAAAAGCTGTCATTCAGCCACGCGGTACACTCTGCTTATTTAGTCATTGTATTCCAGGACGAAAAATTAAAACAATACATCGACGACTTTGTTTCCAAAACCTATCAGAAGTGGAGTTTCCAGGGAGATTGTGTTTCCCTGGAGCTGCGCAGGACAGAGGAGAGCCTCAAGGGGGAGGGGTGGGGTCAGGTGGGGCAGCCAGGTGGGAAGAGAGGAGGAGGGCAGTGCACTCTGGGAGGGAGATAAAGAAGGCTGCGGAGCAGCTGACACCTGACTGAGGTTTTCTAATAAGGGCTGGTATATTAAGCCTCATTTATCTTAATTTAGGTGTAAATAATTAATTGTATGGTAAAGAAAGAATGAATTTCTGCTTAAATCTTATTTGTTCGGGTAGCATAATTAATTTGAAAAATAAATAATTAAAATTTAAGTTTCAGTGATTAAGCTTCATGGATGTGAGTTAACATCAGGTTGTTTGGGACAGGAATTTAATAGTTTCTGGGAAGGAGAGTAGCAACTGCGAAGAAAGTGTCAGAGCCAGTGAGTTGGGGAGAGGACTGCCGCGGAGGGTGATCTTTTGGTTCCTGAGGAATACAGTCAAGTCTGTCGGTATTTCCATTGCATATAGATGCAATACACAGTAGCTCTGAGTCTAACATGTTTGTAGAAACTTGCATTTTAATTTCCTTTCCGATGTATGATAGCTGAGTGTGCTTAGAACAAATATTAGCTTTGAAATCCCAGTTGTTTTCTTTCCAAAATAGGAATAATGGTAGCATGTCAGTTAAAAATGATTTTGTACTGTGTCTGATGATGCTATAAAGTCCATACTCAGCACAGTCTCCAGAACCTAGGAAGTAGTCAGCCAAAGATAAATTAAAGCTACGATAATGAATTTACCTATTTTTGAGCACTTGTTCCGCGAATGTTTGCATAGCTTATCTGTTTATAATTGTTTGTAGAATGGTGTGGGTTTGCTACTGCCCTCCAGGTATAGCTCTTACCTTGGGTAAAGGCTTTCATGTAGGCTCAAAACAGATTAAAAAAAAATGGACTCTGAAGTTTTTGTGAGGAGAACTATTTTGTGGACTACCAGTCAGAGGAATCCCGGCCCAATTTACCAGATGTGTACCCAGACGGCCAGCGTACCTCAGTGGTCCTCTGCCTCGCGCGCAATCCGACAGCCGGGCAGTCCGGCGGCCCGCCCTGTGCTGAGCACTGAGACCGCGGGGGCCCTAACGCCTCGCCCTTTAGGCCTCGCCCTCTGTTACAGCTGGGCGAGGCCCTGAACCTCTGGACTTTTCTGTGGGCTCAGCACTTACTAATGTAATCAACTCCAACCTGAACAAGTACACCAGCAGCAAGTGGGAGAGCGAGGCTGTATCGGAGGAGGGCTAGGTGGTGTTTGCTGTTTGCTAGCTATGTGATCCCGAGCAAATGTCTTGTCTTCGGAGTCTGTTTTCTTATCTGCAAAATGAGAATACTAAGGCTGCCTCCCAGGTTGCCAGGAGGAGTAAATAGGTAAAAGAATAAACATCATGTGAGTCACAGGCCTTAAGGCCATGCTCTAAAGAAAATTATTTTAAGGAAAAAAACATAAAATGGGGCTCAGAGCAGGTTAGTAGGAGAGTTGCAATAATGAATACACTGAGTATCATTTTCTTCATAGTAGTTATTTAGGATACAATCCACAGGCACACTCTCTCATTCAAACAATATTAGCAGCACAAACTTCTCTTTGTAGTGAATGAAGAGAGAATGGCCGAATACCTAGCTGATGCTATTTAAAAAAAAAAAAAAAAAATTATTTATTTATTTTCTTGCTTCAGAACTTTTGTTTGTTTATTTATTTATTTTTATGGCTGGCTCAGCCTGCCCTGAGGGCAGGGCTGGAGCAGCATGTGGTGCTGGGAATTGAACCGCGGTCTCTGCAGCTGCCTCAGCTTTCCTAAGCAGGCGCTTTAGACCACTGAGCCATCCTGCCGGGCCCTGCTGATGCTATTTTGTTTCCTTACTTTCTGACTCTTTTATAGGACAGTGATCTCAAGAATTACGTGTAAAATAGAAATTTCCTGGCCTTAGACATGTCTGGCCTTGGAAGGGGTCAAGTGGGAATTTTCTCCCTCTGTTCATTGGAGATGATTCTCTCACCCTCTGCTCGCTGTGGAGATGTGGAACCATGCAACTCTTCATGCGTATCCCATGGAATAATTGGTAAAAATTTGGAGGAAGTGCATAAAAATATTAAATGTGGGGAAAATAGCAGACCGTGTGAATATTCTCCAATTCTTGGGAGCTTAGATAACATAACGAACCTACTGATGACTAGAAAAACCATTTTGACCTGAAGGATGTGTTTAAGGGCTATCGCGCACTGTCTACACCCCTGTTCTTGCCTTTTTTTGTAATTCTAAGGCATCGCATCCTTCTGGATCACAGCCTTGGCATGTGCCAGCAAGGGCACTGTCACTTCAGTCAACAAAAGTTATTCATATTTAATTTCTGCTTCCATCCTTCCCTCCATCCCTCCCCCCTTTTCCCTCCTTCTTTTTCCCTCCTCTAGGCCTCTTATATTTCAGCCACTATTCTGCACTTCGCAGACAATGTATAAGGCAACATTGCAACCATGTTTGTTCGGTTAATCGACAAAGTCAAATTGTCATTAGAGTAACATGTAGGTTCCATTTTTAACTTGTAGCAATGCAAGGCATATTTTTTTATCAGTATTTTGCTACAGAGCCAGAGATTACATTGGATTGCATCTGCTGATACGAGACCACAGTTATTTTACTTCCAAAGACCTCCCTTCCTCCCTATATCTCACCAGGTATAATTCTCAGATTCTTTAGATTAGAGCTAAAACTTAGATGTTTATTAACCAAATCAAAGACAAAATCTCTTGATTATTACTTGCTCAAGGAAATATTTTCTAGTCCTAGGGAGTTGGGATTTATGTAGCTTTAAAGAGAGAACCACTCTTGGTTTTCCTAACATTCATGTAGAATCCCAGACTTCCTCGTCTCATTGGTGAATTGAATGCTAGTGTGACACAGACGATACATTCCCTCAAAGTAGAGAAGTGGGCAGAGAAGACAGCAGGCTGGCTCTTCCTAAGGGAACAAGCTAGTTACAAGGAGAAAACCACTTTGGAGAGGGAACTGAAGCTGCATCGGGAGACCCTTAACAATGCCAAGGATGAAAATCCTAGGCAAATTTAAAGCTTTTTTTTTTTTTTTTTTTTTTGTACAGACCAGCTATTAATAAAAGGACAATTATCCATGGGTGAATGGGACACAAGTGGGCTGGTTGTGCTGGTAATGCCAGATCTGCTATGTAATTTTTAGACATTTGAGATTGCATCAAAATACATGGTGGACATGGAAATTAAATTATTATAGTGAAGGGTATGTTGGTGTTAATCCCGCCTGGAACACTCCACCCTCAGTCTGAACACGCTGAGCCTGACCACGCTGCCACTCTCCGCATTCAATTTCATGAGTGTCTTAGTGAGCTGTGATTTGGCAGAGAATGCTGCTGCCACGTGCCACCCTGGGGAAAGGCAGTCTCCTGGGACATGATGGGGCGGTCTTGTTCATTTTAATTAGCTCATCTGGCTCCGTGCCATTCCTAGCTCTTCCCTGAAGTTCAAATGACCATGAAAGTTAGACATTTTAAGTAAGTCTAGGCTATCGAGGCAGCTACTACAGGACAACTGAAAATCTTCATGAATGAGGACTTCTGGAGCTGCTTCAGGAAGTGGCAAAAATGAGTGGCATTCAGAACAAGGTGGGACATTTGCTGGGGCATTGGTGGCAATGTGTCTGTGAAGGTAACTTCTAAAATTTAAACTGTCATAGTTTTAATAATTTTATTACTTTTAATAAGACATAACAATGAGACATGTTAGTAGGCCAGCCACAGTAATTAATACAATGCATATTGTTCTCTTCATAGTGGTTGATCAGAGTACAAGATGCAGACCTGATAACTTTTCTAAACACTATTGGTACCAATATTTCTTCTTATTGAGCTAAGAGAAAGTAGTTGTTTACTGTATTCTGTGATCAAACCTCTAAGCACCTATTCAAATTATACCGATCTGTGCACTCTCCACTCAGTAAATGTCCCTGAGCTAGCCTGTCTTCTTCGAATGTCATCAGCAATCCCTAGTATAAGATGCCTGAGCTGCGGGTTCCCCCGCTCTGCTTAATTCCATTGCTTTCATTGGCCCCCTATTTTGCGCTTTATTTTGAGCAACTGGAAATGAAGAGCCCATTGCTAAAAAAGATGCAGTCTCTTACAGAGTGCATTTCCATACTTTTTTTTTTTTTTTTTTTTAAAGGAGAATGGTATTTCTTAACTGGAAAACCTTAAGAATCATAGCTGGAGATTCACTGAAGAAATTTTAACTGGGAAATGATGGAGGCTGCTTAAAAATGACTGCTTTCCTTCGACAAATTATACATTACAAAAGTGCCACACTGGGGCTATGCAGACATAGTTGGTGCAGCCGGCGTGAGACATGAAAGTGTTGGACAGGGTCCCCGCACAGGAGTGACATCTGGGTAACTGCACACAGCGGCATTGCATAAGCACGCTGGTTACCGCTCCTGTGTCACCCCTGGGTCCTCTGCCTTGTGACCATCCATAAAACAATGTTCCTCCGCTTCTCCTCACTTAGCAAGTCATAGAAATTACCTTAAACGGCCATGAAGCGAGACATGATACTGCAAAACATTAAGAGGAAGAGACTTATAGATGCTCAGTGAAGCTTTTTCTTCTATACCATTTTCTGGACAGAATGAAGCAGAAGTTCATGCAGATGATAAGCACTTTTTTTCTTTTTTAATTTCTAGCCAGGGAACAAGTTAAGGGCATTTTGCCAAAAAATAACACAGTGGAACAACACTATCGGAGCTGTGAATTTCAGGCATGAAATGCAATTGTTTTACTGATTTTCACAGGGCTTACCACCTGGCACTCACTAAAGCTATTTGCAAACTGTCCCTCTTCATTCATGGACATTAAAACCATCAGCTGGCCATTGTGTTCGTCAGCCGATGATCCATAGGTCCTTACTAAGTTGAGAGGCTGCCGAAAACAGGTCCAAGAGTCTGAGGGGAAGCAGATGCCATGCTTGGCCTGCATGACACAACTGTTGTTTTAGAGGGTGTCTTTGACTTTTCCCAGCTTTCCTGTGAATATTATGAATATTGCGCCTAAATTCTCAAAATGAATCCTGTATCAACACTGCTACATTTGGAAATGAGCACTGTGATACATAAAGCCTCCTGCCTCAAAGGGCAGGGACTGGGTGTGTTGCTCTATTCTTCTGATTCTTCTGAACTGAGCAAATTTGTATGACAAGCACAATTTCTGGCACAGTAGTCAGCTTTCTGCTTTATGGAACAGACTTTTTGGGAATGAATGTGTCTGAGAAGATAGATGTTTGGGAGTAGGATCTGTTGTGCTGATTGCTTGCCAACCCCAAAGCTTCTGTGGATGGAAACATCCCTCGGGGTTCCCATCAATAGGTGGGACTGTGGTTTTGAAGTCCTGGACATCACTGATTGGACAGGGGCTCACTGTCTGAATTAACACTGGCCAGTGCCTATGTGGCGGCCAAGTGTAAGAACTCTTCCCAGCTGTGGTGAGGGTGGTCGGCCCTGATGGTGGCAAACCGAGCTCTAGGGCCCTTTCTACTGGGGGTCTGAAGGGGCATGAGCTGTGGACTGAGCCCCTCAAGATCGAGGCAGAGACCACAAGGAGGACATTGCAAGAGGCAGACACAGTGATCTTGTAATGGTAGAAGCTCCCAAGCCAGAGGGACTACACGTTCGTGTAAACAGAAAGCTTGAGAAACCCAGCAGGTGAGCTTCCGGGGGCTTTGGGTGTGGGGTGTAGGGTGTGGGGCGGGGGGGGATCAGGGCCAGCATGAATAGGATGGGTGCTGAGCTGCAAGTGGCTGGATGATGGAATTGCTGTAGCTGCTCTCTGAGCGAGCGGCAGGAAAGCCTGACTGCGAGTGCTTTGCTGAAGCAGGACAGTGCTCCCGTGCTGTCACAGTCTTCTGGTCTGTGTGGCCATGGTGAAAACTCTTGAGTCCTCGCTATTTCCTCTTGTGGAACAGTTGAGTGGAGTCAGGGGAAGTCGCAGGACTTTTCTCCCTACATGTACATAATTCATGCTGATTTTCAACTTTTTCTGGAAGATTCCTATACTCTCAAAGAATCTACTAAAATTATGGGGAAACAAAAAGAAACAAAACAGCAATGACAACAGCACTTGCAATTTTTGGTGGAGGAGAAATGGGACTAGCATAAGTGACATCTCAGGCTCTGTCTTGGTCCACTATGCTGATGGCAGGCACTGGACTGGCCGCCTACTGAATTCCATAAGAGGCTTCTGGACAGTTCTCTTGGAACTCTTCATCTTAATCTTGCATAAACCAAGGTTTAAAGCAGACCAGTCAATGGCCTAAGTGTGCACTGTGAGTATCCAGAGTCACCCTCTGCAAGGTGGTCAGCCTGCAGAACAGACAGACGTACAGACGTGTAGGGCCAGGAGACTGGTAGACACCACAGGCTGCAGAGACGGATTCTAAGTCCAGAACAGTGGGCGGGCAGGTGGGCGGGGCCTGCCACTCCTGACACATCACTGCCACTCCATCTTCTGTGATGCGGTTATCCGGAACCTGCTGCTTTTATCGAGTCACATAACTCAGCCAGGTGTTTTATTACCAGGATCAGTATAATTTATATGTAAAAACACAGTCAGTTTCCTTTGCCTTGCAGGAAATCTGACAGAAAAAATGTGACAGATGGCAGGTAGAATGGTTCCCAGTTGTGGTGTGGATCACAGAAAATTGGACAGTTGGTTCTGCATTGCTATTTCTGGCAGATATCAGGGTGAGGAGGGAGCTACACACCGAAGCCTCATTCATCCTGTTCCTTAGCGTGGGCTGTCTCAGGTGGAGGGAGGTGTTTGGAGACCGACTGATGGTGAAATCTGCCAGCACGCTACTCAGGGCTGGATGCCGCTCCCAGCGACAGACCGTGCACGGTTCCGCGATGCTAACTTGGTGGAAAGGACTTGTCTCTTTCATTCTTGGTCAGAGGGTTCTAGCCCTTGGGCGTTAGCGAATATTGCTAATAAAGACAAGACAGTGTTGCTCCCCTGCTGGGCGATCCCTCCTGCAGCATGGGGAGCACCAACGTGCATGAAGGGCGGCTCATGCACAGGCTCCAGGCCGGAGCCAGGGATGCACTCAGAGTTCTCTTTGGCCTGGCGGTTGCGAGTCTATGAAAGAGGAAGGGTCCTGATGTGACATTGACATCCAGGGGAAGAGCGAGTCTTCAGGAAAGTCAGTGGTGGTCTGGAATTCAGCCAAAGGTGTACATTCTGTACGCTCACAGAGGCCATCAGGGCACAAGAAGGGAAATTCCTTTGGAAGGAATTCGCAGACCCTTAGGAGAGAAAGATGATTAAGTACTTGAGTGCAGCAGAGAGTCAGGACTGCTCAAAGATTGCCCCTGGGCTGTCCTTAGAAGGTGGCAACTGCGGCAGATGCCTGGCTCTCATGGAGAAGTGAATTGGCTTGCTTGACCTCTACAGCAAAGCCACCTTTCATGAGGCATGCTGTCCTGTCTAACTTCTTTGCAGGCCTGGTTAGCGCTAGTGTTCCCACCAAGGGAGCAGCTTCTACTGCTCTGCTGCTGACCTGCACATCTGGTTTACCTTCTCCTTCCAAGATAAAGTCAAGGTGTTAAAAGCCCGACACTGGAAAGATAGTCAGAAATCGGTCCTCTTGACCCTTTTATTTGATAGATTTGGGAGGAGTACAAACTTGTTAATGACATTTGTGAAAGGCTTTTTCTTTTAATTAAGTTGGACTATGACCTTGGTTAATCCATATATATATGTATGCGTGTGTGTGTGTGTGTGTGTGTGTGTGTGTGTGTGTAGGCGTCTGTCTGTCTGCCTCTCTGTCTCTATCTGTGTGATAATTAAAAGCTTCCAGATTCATCTTGCTCTACAGTGAATTGCTTTAAATTATCAAATAGAGTGGGACAAAGTGTTCTATTAAAGTAACAGATTCTTTAAGCCTAGACCCACCAGGTTTATAGGAATTAGATGATCCCACTGGTCTTTAAAACTGTCACCCAGGTGGTAGTGTGTATGGGGAGAGAAGGTTGATTTTAGATCCGGAAGAATGGGGTTGTTGCAGCGATTTTTTCCTAATGCTAAGTGTTCCAGAATTAGTCCTTCAAGCCATGCCTGGGGAAGAAGAAGAGGGAAGAGGAAGGGGTCCAACCTTCCCTTGCTATTTCTTAAACCCTGTGGACTGAGAACTCTTGCAGAGACCAGAGAAGTCAGATTATAATCTCTTTCCTGAAGGAGGAAGCGGTGGAAGGAAAGAAAGCTTCTTAGCCGTCTAGTCCATAAAAGGAACTAATCTTCAAAGGCTTTCTCGTCAGAGCTAACTAGCAGAACAGAGTAAGGACATGGAAAAACAGCAGAAGCCCCCTGACTGGCGCGTTTCTTTCCCCTCAAATTTTAAAATAGAGATATCATATGGTTTCATACAATAGGATAACACATACGCATATGTATATGTAATCTATATCTGAATGTATCTACCTGACATTTTTGATACAATTGAGTTGTATTTGCTTGCTTTCATCTACAAATAATTCATGCTGCTTGAACATGATGCCAGAGCACTAGTGTCAGCACACAGATGTTTTAACTGTCAGAAATGTAAAGCGATTTCCACTAATAGCCCCTTATCAGTATATCTATCATCTGTCTATCAATCTATCTACTTGTCATCTATTCCTTTATAGATCATGCTGACTAAAATTTTGTGGAACCATGTAAAATGGAAATTGGAGACCATGTAGGAAAGACAGGCCAGGCTCCTTTCCCTCGCTTCCTGCCCTGCCGCAAGGGTTTGCAGCCTCCGTGCAGGCAGAGATCTGCTGCTAAAATGGGGCCCTGTGAGAAGGTCCCATCGCGTGGCTAGGCGGGGTCCTTGTGCTGCTGCCCAGGCCCCGCTCCACACTGGCCGTGTGCAAACCGTGCCGGGTCCCCACAGGGGCCTGAGGGAAGAGAGAGGAGCTAGCCAGACTGTAGGCTGCCCCGGGTGGAGGGGAACAGTGGGTGGGGGCTGGGTTGGTGTCAGAGCTATCGCCTTAGGGCAGGAGCCCAGTAGCCTCTAGACCTGCAGCTAGCGAGGAATAATGATGAGAAAACAGGCCGCTGAGTCACTGCTGCAGTCCCACGCGCCGCTACCCCACCTGGCTTTTTTTTTTTTTTTTTTTTTTTTTGCGCGGGACGGGCAAAAAAACTCACGACCTTGCACTTGACAGGCACTTGTGCCACGGAGCTATCTCCCCAGCCCCCCACCTGGGTTCTTAAAACGCCAACTGAAAGATGGACTTGTCGAGGCAGTAGCTGTACAGCACTGACCAGGGCCGAGCCTGGGTCTAGGACGCGGTACTTTGGTCACACGCCGGCTCCAGCGTCCTGGGCAGGACATTTCCCCTCCCCCCAGAGACAGCTCATCTGCTTCTCTAGAAGGGAGGCTCGGAGACCGTATGTGTGTCTGTGCGCGGGCACAAGGTCACACAGCAAGGAGAGCTCCGTCAGCAGTACAGTGCTAACGTCCGTGCCCTTTGCCCACACGCTGGTGTCTTTTGGGGGACAGCGCCAATGGTCCCCATCAGTGCCTTGGCACTCTGATAAACGCCTCCATGCAGGAGAAAAACAGAGATGCAGAAGCTGTCTTTCCTGAACCTTCGAGGCACCCACAGACCCTAGCCGCTCAGCCAGGGACCGGGGTGAGAACCCTGAACCCACGGCAGTGCCTACCCCCCACCCAAGGGCCAGTAGAGTTCCACTCGGCTCGCGGTGTGCGCCAGCCGTGCCGCCCTGCGGACTGCGGGCTTCCTCTCTTGTTAATGCTGTGGACTGCTCTGGCATCAGCCCGTCTGGTCGACTCACTTCCCCCGCTCCTGGGTTCATGGTAGCTGCTTCCCTGCAGCTGTCCTCGTGGGGGAGGCCCCGCCGCCTTCTGCACCCTCGTTTAGGAACAAGTCATTCCCCGCGAAAAACAAGAGCCGTCTGTGGCTCTTAGTAATCCCGGAAGGGACATCTGGGGCGGCTGGAGGCGTTCTTCCTTTCTGGTCCAGACAAGCACAGTCCTCCTGGCCGGCCTTGCGCTCAGGCTGTTCGCTCTTCGGTCCAGTCCCAGCTGCAGGCGGCATCGCGCCCGCTAGATGGCGGCAGCAGCTCGCACATGACATTGCGCGGCACAGCCTGCGCGATGCAAGCTGCGCCGGCCGTTTATTATTTATGAGGGGAAATTAACTCCGAAATCTTAGTTTGCCTGCAGCAATCTACGCAGTAAACATGATTTTCTCAGTGCAAGGTAACAAATAGTCCCTCTAACAGATTAGATGGAGTGTGGTGTCTGCTTTTGGTAGGTTGTAGTTCTGTATATTTGGCTCCATTGTTATGACTGGACTATTATTATTACTATTTCTTCTTCTTCTTCTTCTTCTTCTTCTTCTTCTTCTTCTTCTTCTTCTTCTTCTTCTTCTTCTTCTTCTTCTTCTTCTTCCTCTTCTTCCTCTTCTTCCTCTTTCTTCTTCTTCTTCCTCTTCTTCCTCTTTCTTCTTCTTCTTCTTCTTCTTCTTCTTCTTCTTCTTCTTCTTCTTCTTCTTCTTCTTCTTCTTCTTCTTCTTCTTCTTCTTCTTCTTCCTCTTCTTCTTCTTCTTCCTCTTCTTCTTCTTCTTCTTCCTCTGCGTTATGGAGAGGAAAGTCCGAGTGGGTCTGTGAGGTGGTAGGAGTAAAAGTGCAAAAGTAGGAGGCTAGCAACCCGACACAAAGAGCGGAGGTCCTGGACCTGCACTAGCAACCTGACACAAAGAGCGGAGGTCCTGGACCTGCAGCCTGTGTCTGAAAGGTGACGCGGAGCACCCTTCATCCCCCACCATTGTGTCACATGTGCTTCAGTGTGGGCAGCATGGACATTGCCGGCAGCAGATCTGGACCAGAAGCCCTTTTCCTTTCCTTTGGAAGTTGCGTGATTCTGGGGAGGCCCTTCAGCTTTTTGAATGCTGGTCTCTTCTTCTCTAAGATGGATTTATAAGACCTCTTTGGTAGAGTTATGGTTTATACTGCAAAAGCTCCTTCAATGAGTCGGCACAAGGCAAAGCTTTAGGAAAGCCTAGGCTCGTTCTTCTTTTGAACACGTTGCTGGACTGAAGGTGCTACTGATGGTCTGTGCTCATGACCGTGAGGGGTTTTGTCTGAAATAGACAACTTGAATATTACCTAAAGACAGAAAGATGAACAGAGAAGTAGCTATGCTTCCATTGGGCTACTGAAGTTTTTTTTTTTTTCAGGACTGGGGTTTGAACTCACGACCTTGCACTTGCCAGGCAGGCACTTGTGCCACAGAGCTATCTCCCCAGCCCCTGGGCTATTGAAGTTTTATAAAATAACAGGCGAGCCTTTGATCCAGGCACCTTATAGGTCATGGTGGCTCTGGGTAAACAAGATGTCACAGATCCAGCAATGGGAATGGTGTCTGCTGCCAAAGCTGACTCTTTCTTTCTTTCTTTTCTTTCTTTTTTGTTGTCCTCATAGTAGTTATTCAGAGCACAGGATGTAGACATGATAATTTTTCTAATCATTATTGGAACAAAAATGTCTTCTCATTGAACTAAGAGAAAGTAGTTGTATACATAAAGCAAGACCTGTATAACAGAACATGTAACTTTTGCATCTCCCAAGGTCAGTCAGATCCCCTCAGGGTTTACTGTGCAAGCTGACCATTTCTTTCCCCTTGCAATTTTAACAGAAGTACCATAAGGTTCTATAGGACAGCGTGCACTCTCTCTCTCTCTCTCTCTCTCTCTCTCTCTCTCTCTCTCTCTCTCTCAGCTCAAGGGTGGAGCAGACTTACAACTTAGTCAGGCCTCATCTCCAACAGTTCCTAATCGTGCGACCTAGCACAGATTGCACATAACTTGTCTAAGGTTTGATTCCCTTTCATGGAGTGTAGATGGTATTACCTTTTACCTGCTCTCCTGGGAGCGGGATTTTCTCAAGGGTGATAAGCCAGTGTTAGTACACAGGAAGCCATTTTTGTGGCTGTTCATGTGGCTATGGTTGGGCTGAAAGACCTAAACTTAGAAAATCTAGGACATGGAGTTTCTTCGGTGGCAGAATTACAATGTGAATTTGGACAAATCACCAACTAAGCTTTCTGTTTGATTAAACGGTGCGCATCATGACAGAGATCCCTGCTCCAGCCACCTCAAGTGAATTTTCCTGTGCGCTGGCTGTCGCTTAATGCGACTGTAATTCAAAACTACAGATGGAGCTGCTTGAAATCTTATTAAGGAAGGCTGAGCCTAAGGAAGCCTGGGGTGACTGGGCAAAGAAGATGAACAGCTGTGGCGGAAGAAGACGGTAATAAGCTAAGAGAGACCAGCTGGGTCCAGAAGGAGAAGGACTGCAAGTGCTGAAGGGAGAGCAGCAGGTGCTCACGTGGCCCAGGGAGCCACACACAGCTGGGCCGCGCCATCGACAGTGTCATCAGGGACACCACCAGCAAGGAGGGATCGGAGAGTTACTGAAACCAAAGGTCTGGGTAAGACGTCCAAGTGGCCGTAGGAGCAGAGGACAACTGCAGCTGGAAGCGTGGCCAGCATGGGGAATCCGGGGGTCTCTAGGACCCTACCAACTTTATTATTGCTCCTTAGGATTTTTGAACTTTAGATACATTTGTGTTGAAGAAAACTTGTAGTTAGATTTCTGACATTTCAGCTATTTCCCGGAGAAGCAGGGATGGGTACCTCCATGTCAAATGTCCCACCCCATGCATCAATGTGCTGAATTGGCAGCCCTGCGGGAAGATCGCCAGGTGCTATGAGCTCCGAGGTTGGCCGTGGTTTACTCGCGCTTACTCCAGGACACCAAAGGTGGTCATACACACAGGTGCAGCTGCTAGCTCTTGAGTGACGGACTTGTAAAGTAGACAGAACGTCACTTGGAAATCAGGAGGCTTTGTGTGTGAACCTGGCCTCGGCTCTTCCCTGGCGATGGGTGTGAGTTGAGGGGAAATCACCTCTGGTGGTGGAGCCGAGTACAAGCAAGCGAGAGAAGAGGTGCGTGTAGGAGAAGGTGCTGACTTCAGGGCTTTCTTAGTCTGCGACACAGGACTTGGCCCCGGGGACTGAGGGGAGAGAGCTTTGTTCTGACTCAGATCTTCAGTCCATGATTGGAAAGCAGAGAGGGCGTGGTGGAGACAAGCTGCGTGTGCATCGTAGTTTCCAGGTTGCCAGGGAGCAGACGGACGGAAGGGAGGAGCAGAGGCAGTGACCCGCCTCTCGCAGGGGCCGTCTCCTAAGCCCACAGCCGGCCCTGGACTCATTGCTCCATGGGTGAGTGGATTACGTCACCACAGGATCCCATCCCTTCCCAAAGCCCCCACCCCTCAAACACTCCGGATCTATGCCTCAACACTTCAGGTTCAGGCCCATGCCAGCAGTGGAGGTCAAACAGGAAGTGCTGAGATGAAGGTTTCTCGAGCGAAGGCATGCGGCAAACTGTCAGGTCCTAGAAACACAGCAGTTACCTGCACAGAGAGGTAGGCAACCCTTTCCAGGAGGTCTTGCACAGCAGCTCTCTGCTGCCTTCTGAAGTTTTTGGACATGGCTTGCTGTGGTTTGTGTCTAAACCTGGGGCAGTCATGCAGCCACGGGCCGAACTTCTAGAGGTTGTGTTTAACTTATGGTCCAGTGCTGGGATCATGGGTGTGTGTGCTACCTCTGCCCTGGGGCAGAGGGCCTGGAAGCAGGATAAGGAAGGAAGAGAGGCTTGGCTCTGCCGCCACCGGTGCTCCTCCCTTGGCTCTTTGCTGTTTCCAGCAGCCATGCACGGCTACCTCTGCCATGTGCCACTCTGCCGTGGAGCCAGCTGAGTATGGACTAAAATCTCCATTCACCATGAACTAAACAAACCTTGCCTTCCTTAGTTTTGAGTGCTGGGTATTTGTCCAGTAATGGGAGAAAAGTAACTGACACAGGGCTGCAGCCTCGGCTGTCATTAGAAAGAGCAGCAGAGGACACCCAGTTCTGCCCAGCTGCTCAGGATGTGCTGATGAGCACCACCTTTGCGCCAAGTACTGTGTTAGGTGATCCAGATAAAGGACCATAACGAGAAGAAGAAGCCACACCTGTGGGGCTTGCATGCCATAAAGGAAGCTAACAACAAGCTGCTCACCCTCAGGCAATAAAAAGCAACAAGAAGGACACAGCTGAAGTCGCCCACATTCCAGAGAAAGGGACTTCGGGGTGGAGGTTTGTCCGAAGGATGAGCGACAGGTAAGGGAGACAAGCAGATCCAGGTCATTCTTAGCTGGCAGTGGGAAGCTGGGGGTCCTGTCAGAGATGCCTCCTCTGTGCCACGGCACTCTGTGTCACTCAGTCTCGGGGAGCAGGGGGCGGGACAAGAAGGGGCACAGCCTCGGTGAGGCAGCTTCTCCTAACAGAGGAGATTTCTTTTGGAAGGAGTCAGCTGTGAACCTGCAAGTCATCACCCTGAAAGGACGGAGAGCGGAGGGCCTAGGGCTGGTCTGGGGGGACAGCAGCGCACCCACTGCAGTTCAGTGACTGCGCCTCTCAGACTGGTTTCACACTAAAATTTATTTCAGAAGAGCTTTGGCCTCTTTCCTAATGGAACTCTGAAATACTCCATGCATCACAATGCCCTCACCTTAGCATCTTGTGCTTTCAACCAACAGCTCGCTTGCAGAGTTTCCTTTACAGCTTCTGGGCAATTTGAGGGCCGCTTTGCACGGCTGTTGTTGGTGGTTACCGAATCTTCTGTATCTACCAAGCGCATAATGTGTTTTCAAAATCCACTTGGCACTCAATGAGGTGTGTTTACTCATTAAAAATGAGTATGGGAAAAGTTTGAGCCAGTTTTGTAGACATCTTGATTGTATACCAAAACATTCATCCTCTACTATTGATCGCAGTAAGACAGGTTATGCAATAACTATGCAAAAATAAATTGCATCCCTACCTATGTCCTATTAATATAGAGCTTCAAAGTTGCTGAAAAATTCATTGTCTCTTCTCTACAGATTTTATATTTGTACTTCTTGTTTTTCCTAAGATGTAATAGGGTTTTTCCTGATACACACAATTTATATAGATTAAATAGGCAAAGCCAAGGAAGACACGACTACAAGGAGAACTATGCCCTTCTCTTGGGAGGAAATCTAGATTACCAAAAGTGACAGTAATGTCCCTGTAGCTGAAAGTCTGATAAAATCAGAAATATGTTTATATTAGTTGTGTCTCAAGATTTAACAAAGGTGCAGTATTATAAGAAGGAAAGAAATATTGAATGCAGTATTTGTTGGACAATTGAATATCGGTACAAGTTATGTTAAGTCAAACTTATGCCCTATGTTATACACAAAAAATAATTTCCATAAGAGTCGAAGAGTTAAAATATTTCCTTTAGTATCTGTAGAAATCTAGGAGGAAATGGAGTAGTGTATTTTGCCAACTTTAGAGGAGTGTATCTTTTTTCATGCCACAATGTAACAAAAGAAATACTTTTTTTTTTTTAAATTTAAGTTTTATGTATTTGGTACAGGGTCTTGCTATGCAGCTCAGACTTGTAGTGAGCTTAACATTCTCAGCCTCCCCAGCACTGTGATTACAGGCCTGGTCTCTGAAGCTGGATCATTGTGCCTGCAGGCAGGGCTGGCATGGCATGTGTGCTTGCCTAAGCAGATGCTTTGTCTGCTGAGCTATCTCTCTGGCCCTACAAAGTTCTAATACCTTAATGTGTACAAGGTCAGAGAATTTTGGCAAATGTTCTTAGGTATACACTCACCTGTACTGCCTTTTCTCATTCTGTTATCTCTTGAATTTATTTTTTTCTTTTGACAAATAAGTGAAGACTCTGTCAGAAAGAAGGTGGTTCTTCTGAGCAGGTGGTTGGTGAGGACTCTGCCATGGAGGTGCCAGAGCTGCTGTCTGCTGGAGACAGGATAAAGAAAGGATCTGTAAAAAATCAAAACATTAATACTTCAAAAAACACCATTCTGATTATACCAAAGGATATTCTGAGAACTGTGTAATCCCATCAATACCTAATGGCCTGATAAATCAGGTCTATTACTGAGCAAACATTTCGCTCTTTTAACTTATGGGGCTACTGAATCTAATGTTGCATAACCTGTAAAAGCAGCAGAGAATTCCTAGGGAAACAGAGAAGTGCGAAAGGTCTTTGCCGAAATGCTCATTATTTACTTTTTCTCTGGGGAGGAGGAGAAACCAGCTTTGCCTGGGTAATGGGGAAGCAGAAAACTGTAAAAAGGGAGCAGGAGGCCAGTTATGCCACTCCTGTCAATGAGCGCGACTGCTTTGAGTCCATTCATAAATAGGCTCCAGGACCAAGGTAGATGTAAATATTTGAACGAAATGCTGTTTTTATGTTTGGGCTGAAGAGTGTTAAATGTGTTTCATTTAATCCATCGAACACTTCCACTTTTGGGAGGAGATGGATTGTTATGGTGAATTAGAGGGGCTTGCAGGGGAAAGAGATTGTATTTATTGAATGATCTGGGTTTAATGGCTTGGTCAGTGCATCCTCTCCAGCGGTGTTAGCCCTGTGCAAATCTGAGATAGAAGACTCGAGTTGGAATGTCAGCTTCCTGGTAGAATAAGATGACCTTTAGTTATTTATAACATTTTTAAGCTCATCCTTATGAAAGAAGAATCAGAAAGCTTACCTGTTGCTCATGTAAGGTGACTTAGGTGAAAGTATTATGCTGATACTTGGTTATTGAAAACCAAGTTGCCAGAGATCTCAAATCTCCTGCTCAGGCTATAAGGAGTTTACTGGAGGCCAAGGTCAAAGGACAAGGTCAAATGTGGTTGTGGTGTTCTTAGTCACTAGCTAGAGGTTGGTCCAATTTCCCGGTGCAACTATCAGCTGAGCTGACCCGTGTGGAGTCCTGAAAAATCTTTCATTTTGGCTGAAACCGATACAAATTCTACTCTAGGAACAGAAATGGCCTTTGAGTCCTTGTTCCTATGAACCCATAGATTGACCTATAGGGCCACTTAGATTCTGTGCAAATTTAAGAAAAACTAAGGAAAATATTATTGTAATGAGTTTGTTCTAACGACAAAGTGATATTTCTGAGCATCTACTCTGTGTCAGGCTCTGGGTGAGGAGAAATCTCAATCTGCAGAGCAACTCCTCAGGTTCACTTTACAGCTGAGGATGGAGAGCTGGAAAGCTGAGGCAGCCTGGCCCTTAGCGATCTGTCAAGATCTTCTGACTATTGGCATTGTGCTCAAGAATAAATTTGAACTCAGGAGTTGGAATCAAGAGCACCAGTGAGTGCTCATTCTATCAGCTTCCTGAAAGTATGCAGAAGGAAGCCCCTTTCCATCACCAACTTTCTACCATGAGGATTTGCTCTGGGGAAAACATCTCTAACCTCTAAAAGCAAGGGACAATATAAAGAGCACAGAACCATCACTCCTAACTCTTAAGATCTAGAGAGCTAGCTTATTAGATTGACAGGGGTCTTTTCATCCCGTCGACGAGTGCATAACCGTGCATGTACTGCCGCAGTGGAAAACTAATCCTCCTTGTTGCCACTGTAATGGCAAGCGCTGTGCGCCAGGCTTATGAGCAATAACACAGTCGCTTCCCTGTGTAATCACTATGACTTTCATTGGAGTTATCGCAACAGCAATTATCGCCACCTAACATATGGCACTTGGTAGTGACTTGGAAAATAACCTGTCACTTTGATCAGGTGTGGGTGTTGACAGCACATGCTGTGTCATGGAGACGGCTTGCCAGTCACTCCCTCTCTTCTCGGAGCTACTGTGAGAGCTTTGTCCCCAGGGAACAAGAGCAGACTGGGCTGCAAAGCACCACTTTACTACTGGTTGTGTATAAACACTTGGTTGACCGAAATAAACATTTGGTAAAAGTTAGGGCTTTGGGTCAGGCTGGGTCCTTGAATCCAGCTTTTGCCAGTCCTCTGCTGCTTGTGTAGACATCCGAAACACGAGATCAGTGAATAGTGGATAGTATCAACTCTAGCTAAGCACACCCACTTCATGGGGTCTGTGGAGGTGGTGAGGACTTGGACAGCAATCCCACGACAGGCTAAACTCGGTTTCTTTGCCATACAGATGCAGAAAGCAGCTCAAGTTTGTAGAGTTTCCAGCTGGTGCTCTGTTAATACACAGTGATCCCTACTAGGTTGCAGGACTTCGAACAGTCCTATCGGCAACTCCACGCATACAGAAGGAGCTACCAGGAGTATATCAACCAGGAGCTTCCTGGGGAGTAGAAGGAGCCTGTGGAGTCTGCACAAGGAAGGGTCCGCCTAAATTTGTTTAATTCCTCCTGCTTTTTCTTCTGAAATCAATGGGGACCACATGATCACTGCTTCACAGTTACCTCATACCTCTCAATTTTGGAAGCCCACTGCCATTCTTTGTGACTAGCACTGCACACATTTTAACCCTTTGAGAACTTTCATCGTCTGGTAAGCTGTCAATTCCTTTCCCTGTTTTGAATTATCTTTTTGTGAGTCCTTCTATTTCCTTTAAAAGTGAAAGTCTGTAAAAAGGGAGAGGTCGCACCTCTTTACACAGTCCTGCTCTTCAGATGATCCGCTGTGTGAGACGTGGCTGGCTGGGGGGGGGGGGCTCCCGAGGGGCCCCAGCACACGATTAAGCTCGAGCTGCGGCAATCTTAAGGAGATAACAGCGTTGCTTGTGGAGAGCTCAAACTGGATCTTCAAAATTACCTGTGTCTATCCAATTTTAACTAATTGTAGCTAAGAGCTTGTGTTTGGGGGAAACCTGAATTTGGAACCCTCCTTCTTAGCAATGGTGTGGCCATGATCAAGATTCTTAAATTCTCCTAGTTGTTGATCTCTCATTGTAAAAGTGGCAATCACAATAGGATCTACTAGTTCTATCATAAAAAGTAACTAGATGGTATATTAATATGCACAATACTGTAAAACCCATTGGAATTTCATGGGGCTTAGTTGGTATTTAATGAACGCTGCCTAATATCGTCATCTTACTGCATTCATTTCACCATCTTCCATGCCCACAGTGTCAGCTGAGGAAGATGAGGAAAGTTATCTACTCCTGGTACAGACAGTAAAGGTGGCTGCGTAAAAACGCACAAAAAGAGTGAGACTGAATAGAAGTTGCCCGCTTTTCAGCCATCATGGACCAGCATGGTGACCCATGTGCTGGTGACAGCATACTCCATCCTCCAGGTCAGACTAGTGGCACCTCTTTTTTTTTTTTTTTTTTGTCTTTTGGAGACAGGGTCTCGCCATGCAGTTGA
This sequence comes from Myocastor coypus, assembly GCA_004027025.1. NCBI lineage: Eukaryota > Metazoa > Chordata > Mammalia > Rodentia > Myocastoridae > Myocastor > Myocastor coypus. The sequence goes on from PVJA010003146.1 coordinate 43,137, forward strand.
GGCTGGCCTTGAGCTCACTTTTGTAGCCCAGGCTGGTCTCGAACTCGCATCGATCCTCCTGCCTCAGCCTCCTGAGTGCTGGGATTACAGGCGTGAGCCACCACACCCGGCTGTCACCTTTTTTGCTCGCTTGGATCCTACAGGGAGTGGATGTCTTCAGTGTTTGGTTGGCCAGCAGGTTGTCATGCTTTAGGTAGAAGAAATCTGCTCTCTGTGTGACAGTCATGTCTGTCGCTTGGGACTTCCCCTGCTTTGCCCCTCTGCATCTCACACCAGTGGGTACTGATGGTTACAGAAATTTCTTCAAAAATGGAGGCGACTTTATTTTCCCAGAGAAAATATATTCTCCTTTTATCCTTTATTCTTCTATCTTGTCAAATGGAAATATATCATTAATATCACAGGATGTATCTTTGACTCTTCCGTAGTCCTGGAGGGATCTGTGACTCTGCTATATAAAATGTGTCCAAATATGTTAACTTTCTCACCTTCTCCACCCTCCTCTTCCTTGGAATATTCTATTAAATTCATGTTTTATTTTCCTCCATCTAATGCAGTTTTCCTCCCAAGTAGAAGTCAATATTTAAATTTAAAATGTAAGTTTAAACTTAAACTTTGTATTACTTTTCCGCTCAACAACTGTACACTACACAGGACTACAAGCCTGTCCGTGATCTGGGCTGCTTTGCCGGGTCACCTCTGGCCTCGACAGCTGTGCAAGTAACCCAAACTTTTCTGAACACGCCAAGCTTTTTCTGTCTCAGTGCCTTTTAGCTGGGTTTCTCTTTGCTTGGAAATGCTACACCTGGATCTTTGTGTGCCTCCCTTCCTCTGGTGCTAGATTTTCATTGCCTGTCATGTTTCTACTGCCCGCAGTGCACCTGCAGATGACTGTATACAAATGGCAGCCAGCCTATAGCACCCTCTGTCGGGCCCTAAGGTTCTCAGTTGGCCTTCGAAGTCTTCCTTAGCTTTAGTGTGAAATTTTTGTTCACTTGGACAGCTTGCTCCTTCTCATAGTCTGTCTACCGGTAGGGAACTTTCTCAGGCCACCAGGGTCTGCTTGGATGGAGGGTATATGAACCAGTGCTTTAAGAATTAACCCCCAAGTTCTTTGAACGTTTTGGCTATTAGTCCTTTAGAAGATATATAGATTGCAGATACTTTCTTCCATTCTGTAGGAACAATTTTGGTAGTACAGCCATTTTCACAATGTTGGTTCTTTCTCTCCAGGAACAATGAATATCTTTCTATCTTCTGAAATCCTCTTCAGTGTCTTTTTGCAAAATACTGTAATTATCACCATAGAAACCTTTTACTCCATGTATTATATTGTGGATAACTATTTCTCTCTCTTTTTTTTGATGCTATTGTGAAGGATGTGTTTTCCCAAATCCCTGTCTTGGCATGTTCACTGTTTGTGTGCAGAAATACTACTGATTTTTGATTGTTAATTTTGTAACCTGTTACACCACTGAACTTCATTATTAAACTACATATCTCTCAGTAGAGTATTTGGTGTCTTCTATGGAGTTTATCACGTTATCTGTGAATAATGATAATTTTACTTCTTTCTTTCCCATTATCATTTGTTTTATTTTTCTGTCTTGTCTAACTCACCTGACTATTCTTTCCAGAACTATATTGACTAGAAGTGGTATCAGTGGGCATCCTTGTCTTGTTCCTCATTTTAAAGTAAAGGCTTTCAGCTTTTTTGCATTTAGTATCAAGTTGGCTATCAGTTTGTCATAGATACCTTTTACCAGGTTGAGGTAAAGACCATCTATTCTGATTTTCTGTACTTTCCTTTTTTCTTCCATTTTGTGTATTTGGTACAGGGTCTCACTAGGCAGCTCAGACTCACAGTGATCCTCCTGTTCTTAGCCTCCCCAGTCCTGGGATTATAGGAATGTGTCACCATGCCTGGTCTCAGTGATCATCCAAGCATGCTTGGGGTGGGGCCAGCATGGCATGTGGGACCAGGGATCAAAACCTTCTCTAGGTTTTTTTTTTTTTTTTTTTTTTTAACATGAATGTTGTTGGATTTTTAAAAAAGTGTTTCCTGCATCTATTGAGAAGATTATGTGCGTTTTGTCTTTGGCTCTGTTGATGTAATGTATCACATTGACTGATCTGTGTATATTGAACCATTTCTGCCTCCCTGTGGTGAATCTCCTGTAGTATGACGTACAATTTTATGATGACTTGCTGCATTTGGTTTGCTAGTGTTCTATGGAAGATTTTTGCAATGAACATTTGGCAATGGGGATATTAGCCTGTACTCTTTTTTTTGGTAGAAACTTTCTCTGGTTTTGGTATCAGGATAATACTTGCCTTCAGGAATGAGTTTGGAAGAATCTTTCCCCTTTCACTGAAGAGTTTGAGAAGAGCTGGCCTTCAATCATCTCTTAATTTCTTGCAAAATTCAGCTGTGAATCCATAAAGTACTGGACTTTTCTTTGTTTGTAGGTTTGTAATTGTGCTTTCAATGTCATTGACTGGTATAGGGTTATTCAGAACTTTTATATCTTCTTGATTCAGATTTGGTAATTCATGTGTATCTAGGAGTCTGTACATTTCTTCTGTTTTTCATCCTGTGCAAGATTTTTGACATAAGTATTGATGATCTTCTGATTTTCTCTAGGATGTTTAGCTATTTCACTTCTTTCAATCCTTACTGCATGAATCTCAATTTTTTCTTTCCTTTTTAATAAGGTTGACTAAGGGTTTATCAATTTTATTTGTTCTTTCAAAGAACTAACTCTTTGATTCATTAATTCTTCTATTGTTTTCTTTGTCTCCATTGCATTAATTTTTTTCTCTGATCCATACTTTCCTGACTTCTTTGGGCTTTGAGCTTGCCTTAGTCTTCTTTTTCTCACTTGTGGTGCAGCATAAGATCATTAATTTGGTCTTGTTCTGTTTTGATGATATGAGAATTTACAAGTATAAATTTTCTGTTTAATGTTGTTTTCATGGCATCCCACAGGTTCTGATAAGTTGTATCTACATTTTCATTTGATTGACATACTGTTTAATTTCTTATGGTAGACAGCACTATGTATTGCAACAAATACTATAAAATTCATATTACTTTAAGTGAAAATCGGTATCACACGTAATTTTTTATTTTAATTCTAATTTGTACTCTCTTTAAAAAATAAAAAATATTAAAAAAATCATCTGTAATCCATTGATCTTCAGGATTTTACTTAATTTCTACAGTTTTATGTAGTTTTTGTGATTTGTTTTATAAATGATTTCCAGTTTAATTGCACTACAGTCAGATAATTTGCCTGAGAAAATTCCAGTTCCTCTACATTTACTTAAGCATATTTTATGGGCTAGTATATGGTCTATTAGAGTACTTCCCCTGTGCAGGGGAGAATAATGTGCACTCTTTTCATGGGTGGGATACTTTGTACACTTAGGAGTCCATGTCTTTACAAGTTTGGTTTGATTATATTGATTTTTTGCTTAGTTGATCTGTATCTTTGTGGTAATGGGGTGTTAAAGTTCCCCTTTACTATTCTGTTATTGCTTATGTAGTTGGGTGCTTCTGTGTTGGGTGCATATATGTTTATAATTCTTCTCTATTCCTCTTGCAGTTTTCCCCTAACATCTATATAGTAACCTATATATTTATTTTGATCATTCTTGGTTTGAAGTTGACACTGTTAGCAACCAAATTAGCTATCTTAGCTTTATTCTTGCTTCCTGTCATGTGGATTACTATTTTTCCTTCTTTGACTTTTAGTCTATGGATTTTCTTTTACGTTAAATATATTTCTTGCATTCAGTGTATTGTTGAATTTTGTTTCTTTATCTGCTCTGCTTGACTGCCTCCTTTGGTTGGTGATTTGAGGCCATTTACATTGATGGTCATAGCTCATATGTATTGTTTTATCTTTGACCCATTATCTGCCTGCTGTACATTTCCTACTTTCCCCCTCTATTTAATTGGTTGTGCTGCTGGTTGGTTCCTTTCAACTGTTGCTCTTGAAGTTATGTGTGTGTGTGTGTGTGTGTGTGTGTGTGTGTGTGCATATACATGTGCATGTGTGTGTGTATGTGTATCTTTCTAGAATATCTGTTAGTATTCTTTGTAGGGTTGGTTTGGTGGTCATGAATTTGTTTATTTGATTTTTTACCACAGGAATATTTTATATCTCCATTAAATTTGATAAATAGTTTCATAGGGTACAGTGCTCTGAGTTTGAAATTGTTTCCTTTCAGAACTTGAAATAGTCTCTAAGCTCTTCTTGATTTCCTGGTATGTGTTGAGAAAAATCTGTTGTGATTCTGAATGACTTTCCATATTATGTGATCTGTTTCTTTTCTCTATCAGCTTAATGGTTGATTCTTTTGCTGAATTTCTGAGGTCTTGATTACTATATGTCTGAGTATAGATTTACTTTGATATGTCTAATTGGAATTCTGTATACCTCACTTAATGTGTGTCATATGTATTTTCTTCAGTGCTTCGGTAATTTTGTGCTACGACTTCTGCAGATAGTCTTTTTAAAGCAAGGATTAACAATGTTTTTAAAAGATAATATTAAGTTGAAATTTGAAATGTATTGACTGGGCTTTCCCTACATTATATTTACATAATGACTCTGGTTTTGCCTTTCCAAGTACAATTTATCTAATGCATGACACATGGTATTAGGGATCAAACCTCAATCCTTGAGGTTGCTAGGCAGGTGCTTAGACCACGGATATATCTCCCCAGACTTGCTCCTTAATTTTGATATACTTGAAATTCTCAATGTTAACTCAGACTCAGAAGGACAGTAGGGTGGTAGAGCTTGTGTCAGCAAGGGTTCCACCACAGCAGATTCACCAAAGTTCTTGCTGTCCAGGTTTCAGTACGACTTCTGTAACAGTGAGGCAGGGTGGCCAGCTGCAGCTGAACAAGTCTGCCATGATGATGGGATGCAGGCCAAAGCTCCTCAAGTCTCCCATATTGATGGGAAGCAGATCATCTAGACTCTCATTATGGTGGGATGCAGATAGCAGCTCAGACGGGCTCCCCTGATGATGTAGGGTGTGAGCGACAGGGCTCACCAAAGCCCCATAGCTGTATTGGGCTCTGCCTGCCTTCTGAAACCATGCAGTCGGCAGAGCTCAGCAAGATTCTTAATAATTGAGACTTTTGATGCAATGATTTGGAAATCAGAGAACTATCGTTAGCTCTGGTTTACCCATGATATGTGTAATCTTGAACAAATCTCCTAACATTCCATAATGTTCATTTCTTCACCTAAGCTTAAACAGGATTTTTAAATAGAATCTTTCATTTAACATTCTGTGATTTATAATTTATTATAGAAATGCATTAGTTGATTCAATGGTATCATGTGGGGAAAATTGGTACTCTGAAAATAATATTAATTGACAAGAGAGGCAGTTATCTAATAAAATATTTCATAAACTTAAAATTTGGATATATACTTTAAATTTCAACTTTGATACTTAAACTCCTTATATAAGAGAAAGGTAGGTTTTTTTTTTTTCCTTTTAAGACAGGGTCTCACTATGCAGTTCCGACTAGCCTTGAGCTCACTTTGTAGCCCAGGCTGGTCTTGAAGCCACACTGATCATCCTGCCCCATTCTCCCAAGAGTTGGGATTACAGGCATGTGCCATAATGCCTGACAAGAAAGATAGGTTCTGGAGTTGGGAAGAATAGGTTCAACCTCTAGATAGGGTATTTACTTGCTTTATGACCTTGATAACTTCAATTTCAGCCCTTAGATCTTCCTCCCTAGAATGAAAATTACAGTGTTTATTATACTTCAGTCAGAGGGCCTGTTACATGAACATTGTGGGACAAGAGTTTTGAAAGCACTTTGCAGAAGAGAAAGTTGCTGTATTGATGTAAGGTATCAGGACTGATTGACAGCTTTGAGGTAGAACATCAGTACTGATTGTACATGGTCATCATGGTTTATTTATGTGCTAACTCTATGGCCGTTCTGATAAATTCATCTCTAAGACGATGAATGTCTTCTAATATAGTAGCAATTGTGTTCTATGGCCATGTTGGAGTAAAAATAAAGCCTTCTCAGACTGTTTCTGAGAGATGGTTTAAGTCCCTAAAGCTACATAAACCTGGACAAGGTTGCCACTTCTCTGTCTTTTGTCCCCTGAACATTTAATTCTTTCAATTTAATTCATGTGTGCAGTACCGGGCGATTGCATTTCTCAGGGGTGTTGGCGCGTGGCCCACGACACATTTTCATTCCCTTCTTGCCCTCTTCACTCCTCCCCTCTCCCTTCTCCCCTCTTGGCTTCCTGCCAGTCTCAGAACTGTGTTTCTCCTGTGGTGAAAAGGACTGCCTTGTAGCTGTGTTGGTTTCACCACCTTTTTAGTTCTGAGGCAGGGTCCTAGAGGCCACTAGATAACCCAGGATGGGCTTGAATTTATAGCGCCTCTTGGCTCTTGACCCTAGAGTGCTAGAATTACAGACGTGTACCAGCATGCCTCGCTGGGGCACAGGATAAAAATAAAAATCAATATAATATTAAAAGGATGCGATTAGAAAGCTAAACATTCTTACACCAAACTTTACTGAGTAACTAGAATAGGTTATTAATTTTTCAGATGCTTTCTCATGTTAATTACATAGTAAGCCTGTGAAGTCAGTACAATTTTCTCTACTTTTTTTTTTTTTTTGACAAACGATTTTCAAGAGGGAAATGAAGCAGCGTAGATGAGGCAACCAGCAAATATACCTTTCTCTCTACTCATGCTTGGGTGGAGAATAAACTTACCAAGCACCTCTTCCTGAGGGAAGCACCACCCTGGAGCATGACAAGATGAGTTTCAATAATTGTGAGGAGTGTGTGGCTTATGCAGAGGAAGGTTGATTTCTCCATTCATTCTACAAATATTTCTTGAGCACCTATAGGTTCCAGGACAGTGTAGAGGTTAAATAATAGGTTGGGGACTAAAATTTCTGTATTTGAATTTTTAATCCCTGTTCTACATCAGTCAAGCTGGGTGAACTTGGATGGGAAACTTCAACTCTGGAGCTTTTCATTGATTAACATTAGAAGCCGGGAGTGGTGGCACACGCCTGTAATCCTAGCTCTTGGGAGATTGAGGCAGGAGGATCGATGCTAGTTCAAGATCAGCCTGGGCCACAAAAGTGAGCCCAAGGCCAGCCTGAACTGCATAGCGAGAACCTGTCTCAAAAAGATAAAAAAAAAAAAAAAAAAATTAACATTAGATTTGATAAAATAAGGATGTTTGGTATCAAGTCTATGTTAATAAAGACAAAGACTTGGTAATACAAAGCTGATTGGACACTAACACTATGTATTATGGCAAATACTGTGAAATTCATATGACTTTTAAATGAAAATCTGCACCACTTGTAATCTTTTCTATTTGAATTCTAATTTGTATTCTCTTTAAAAATAAAGGAAGAATTTGAACTTGTAAAATAGTAGATTTCTCATGTATAAAAAGGTAGAAAAGATTCTACATCACAAATTTGCTGTAAGGATTAAATTGTCTTACATATTATTGAATCTTAGATGAGATCCTGGCACAATAGGAGTGTTCAGTGGATGTTAGTTGGGCTATACCCAGGCTATTGTCCTAGTCCTTGGAGTGCAATGACAAGCCATGTGTATTAGAAAGACAGAGACATGGACTTGTGATAAAAAGATATAAAATCTCATGAGGAGGAAGGCCTCAGTGGTGGGACACGGAGTCAGCAATCTTTTGGGTGGAAAGTGAAATAAATATTCATGGCAAAGGGTTTCCAAGGTGTGGAAGAGGAACAGATCTTCATAGAAAAGCTTGAGGAAAGAAAGCCCAAGGAACTGCATTGACTATACACAAGAAAATCAAAGACATTTAAGAGAAAAAGGTCTCAGTGAAGGCATAAATAAAAGTTAAGCAGAAATGAAATGTTGGTTCAGTGTGGAGAGACTGACAAAGCTTCATTTGTGTTTGCTGAGAAGTCTAATGGGAAATTGGTTTCAACTGTGAAGTTCAGGGCCTCTTTAGAATGTAAACTTCACAGATGTAGTATCTATATCTGTTGAATTTTGTTGCCGATATGTGACAAGTGTCCAGAGATGTATCTGGTAAGTAGTTGGTATTCAGGATACATTTATCAAATGAATGCATCAATGCCATTGGAGGGATGAGTAGACGTCATTGGAGGGATGAGTAGGCGTCATGGGAGGGATGAGTAGGCGTCATGGGAGGGATGAGTAGACGTCATGGGAGGGATGAATAGGCGTCATGGGAGGGATGAATAGACGTCATGGGAGGGATGAATAGACGTCATGGGAGGGATGAACAGACGTCATTGGAGGGATGGATAGATGACTCTGAGAAGGGCCGATGAGATTCTGCAAGCTCTGCTCATCTAGCTTCCGAGCCAGGCCCTGGCATGGTGCAAGTCGTGCTTCCGGAGGGAGCATTGGGCAGAAGCGGATGGGAGACGCAAGTGTAAGAGGGAGATAGGGGCTGGGACTAGAGAAAGCAGTGGGAGCGGAAGGGGGATGGCAGGGGCGGACAGGTGGAAACCGGGTGTGATGACGTTAAGTTGTTGCCGCCGTGCACTGCAGATTTAAGTCTTTCTTTTTAATATTTGACATTTTCAAGTCCTTTTCTTAGGTCCTTTTCCTATCAGAACAGTCTGCGGGTGATTAAACGCAGGACAGCCAAAGGAGTGCATCAACCTGACACCTTTCTGAATTGAGGCTTTTGTCATCAGACAAATGTTGCCATTTTTTATTAAAGCACTCCTCCCTACACCTCATGTCAGTAAAATAACTTTTTATCCCTTGGGCTACTGGGGGTTTACTTTGTCCTTCATAACACAATCTGAAAATTGGCAGTGATCCCATAATTTATCTCGATGATGCTGTGCTCGTTTTATTTATAATCCAGAGGCAATTAAAAACTCTTTTATACAGCACTGTCCTGGTGACGGATGTGTGGCTGCCCCCGGGATGCACAAGGCCTGACATAAATCATCTCCCAATCAAAGTTTCTACTGATTGCTAGTCTCAAGTTATAGCAGATGCCACCCTGGATGGAGTGACAGGGACATTCTTTACACGAGCCTCTCCTTACTTAACTGTCTGACTGCGCTTCAGCTCTGGCATGTTGGCAGGTCAGTAAGTTTGTGGCAGCTTAGAATTACTTCACGTGGCTTTCCCAAGCCACTGGGTTGAGTCCATTCCCAAGACCCTCTCTGTAGGTTTCCAGCGGCTTTCTAGAGGAGAATGCGACAGTGTCACGTTTAGAATCGTATCTGTTGCTCTGGCCTCGAATCTAGCCTAGCGGTTTAAAACCCTTGAGTACGGCCCACGCGACGGTCCCTTCCTTGCACAGCCTTGCCATCGGTACTCGTTACTTGCAGCACCTCAGATGAACTCTGTCCCCAACCGTGTCCTTGCCTGTGAGGTTTCCCAGCCTGGAAGCCCTTTTGTCCCCGTACCCTCTGGCTGCACGACCCTACTTCTCCATAACATTCTGCTTAGTCATTCTGCCTGTGCAAAGGTGTTACTGCGCACCGGCTATAGCTCGTGACTCCCTTTTCTCTGCTACCAAAACAGCGTAAATTATATTTATGAAGTTCATAGAACTGGTTAAATCGAAGGGGTCAGTTCATAGGCTATATTCATTATTTCTCTACCGAAAACAGTGTTCCTTTTATTTTATTATTTCATTTGCCATCTCATCTTTTTACTTCTAATCTCAGCATGGGGTAGTCACTCTGATAAAATTAATACATGGTTTTAGTTATGAACATTTTTACTTTTTAAGAAAATTAATTGATTTATGTATTTGGTACAGGGTCTCACCAGGCAGCTCATACTCATAGTGATCCTCCCGTGTCAGCCTCCCCAGCACTGGGATTACAGGCATGCACCGTCATGCCCTGTTCTGGGGGTTGGCACAGTATGCCTGGGTTCTGGAGGTGGCACAGCTTGCGGTACCAGGAATTGAACCCAGGTCCTTGTGATTGCCAGGCGGGTGCTGAGACTGCTGAGCCATTTCTCCAGCCCCATGAAACATTTTAAGATACTTGAGTGCTATTTTATTTATTTTAAATTTGCATAAACATGGATATAGATGACATGTTGAAAATAAGCTTTTCCTACTTTTTCACTGTAAATTATATTTAACATCTACCCCTATTTTTGTATATGTTTAATTCATTGATTCTAAAACAAACATGTAAGACAACTTTTTTCTTTTTAATTTCTTATAACTTTTTTAAAAACAAATTTTTCATGCTTGTATCTGATAATCTGAACAACTAACTTGAAGAAAGTATTATGCGATATAGCAATCACTGCTGAATTCTTATTTTGTTTGGTGAAGTTCAATATCATTTTTAATCTCTTAAAACTATTTTGTATTCTCCTTAGATAATAAAAAAACCTAAAATAATATGATCTAAGCTGTCCAAAAGAAATACAGCAGAACGTTAAGCTTTCCCTGGTCACCAGCGGGTTTCAGCATGGCTTCTGGTACCTATGACCACTGAGGGTTTCCCTCTGTGAGCTGCTTCCACCTTTTGCCATTTTGTCTTTTATTGGGAGTTCTGATTATGATATGGTTTATAGTGGGGATCTGTTGCAATGTTCAACTACAGGTTTATCTGTTCTTTCCATCTGTTTCTATCATTTCTTTGTGTAGTTATAAATATAAGCACTAAGTTTATGTAATAATGTGATCTTTGATACAAGCTGTTCCCTATTTGACCAGTATATATTGTCTTTTTTTTTTTTTTAACAATTCTGATGTTTTCCATTTTATACAATATTTTTATTAATTTAGAATTACTGTGACTTTTGTTTAGATTATATTTTGGCATTTTTTTCTTATCTCCTTTCTAATTTTACACAGTACATTGCTTTAAAATTAACTTATATGTTATATATATACATATATACATAAAAAATATGGGCACATGATCCCTATGATAAATGTGGTCATTATGCATATCTAAATTGTGATAATAAACTTAATTAAAAAATTAACTCATACATTAAGAATTTTTATTTTATTTTATTTTTCAGAAAAGACAATTTTATTAGTAGCTTTTAGGGTCTTTTTCCAAAAAAATTAATGTTAAATCTCACTCTGCAAACTATAATAATTATACAGAGCGCAGTTGTAACTGGCAGCCACTTGACCATCTTCCAGGTGCAAAAACTTTGCTAAGAGTTTCCTGATCATCTCTTGGCTACTCAGCAGTGCTATCAGGCAGGCATAATGATTTTCCCAATTTCACAGATAGCAGATGACATTCATTCCCAACCAAGGTCCTATAGCTAGGAGTCTAAGCTACCTGGATCCACACGGAAGCAATCTAACTCCAGACAAAACTCAGGCCCCAGCATCAGGTGATAAACTTCAAGTCTCTGGGGATGCTTTCTTTTTTCTCCAAGACTTTGTGCTTGTAGAATGGGATGCCAGAGTCCATGAGTGGCAGGAGGAACAAGAGTCCAAAGGGCTTTTCAGTCTTGCGCCTGGCCCATTGGTGGTCTTATGAACTGAAAAACTTCACAGAGGAGCACCTCATCCAGTCATGGTGCTCAGGAAAGTTTGCCAAGTGAGTCTTTAAAGATGGCCAGGTAGGACTCCAGCTGTCCAGGTGAATGTGATCATCCCTCCCAAAGGTACAGCAGCCTTTGGTTGAGCCAGTTCACATGCATACATTAAGAATTTTTAGATCTTGCTTTTTAAAATTAATCTAGTATGTCAGTTTTGTGATTTAAATTTACTGCATTGATGTTATTATTATTAATATGATTTTATGCTTTTAATTTTGGTTATACTTCTGTGATATTCTCATGCAGTTTTTTAAAAGCTGCTTCCTTTTATCACTTGTTTCCTTTCCCGCTGGTGTTAATAATTCGTACCCAGCTGTGTTTCCTATTCCTGATGCCCTTTGTGAGTAGTTCCTTGTGGAACAATAGCTGTTTTAAGTTTGCGAATTTATCCTTGCATCCACTCTGTTCATCAACCAATCTGTTGAAATACTCATTTAAACTGAAACCTTTTTTGATGTCCATTGCTCTGGCTGTTGCTTCTTTGCCTGGATATTCTCCTTTATCTATTTTTGACTACTTAGTTATGCTCCACTTGAATTATATTCTGATTAGTTCATTAGGACTGCTTCAAAGGATATCTGTAGGTTGCTCAGCTTGTAATTTTTCTTTTGTGATGCTTGAATTCAGCAACTATTTTATATTCTCTTATTGATTTTTTTTGAGACAGGGTCTTGCTATGCCATTCAGGCTGACCTTGTGCTCACCTTTGTAGCTCCTAGGCTGGTCTTAAAGTCACAGCAGTCCTCCTGCCTCAACCTCCCAAGTTCTGGGATTGCAGGCATGCACCACCACCTTTGGTTCCCCTTGGTGAATATTTTTGTGGAGATACAGCCAGTTTGTCAGGTAAAGCGTGTCAGCAGGAGGACTGGAATCTCTTGTCACCCGCCTTTTTCTTTCTTTTAGATTAAATGTTTCTCCTCCGTCCTCTCCTAACACCCACTCACGCTATCTACCCAGACTTTATCAACAGATTATACTTTTTCATAGGTTTTAAAAAAAATATAGTCTGTTATCCATCAACTTTCTGACCTCTAACTCATGATTCAGGAAAGGGAATTGATAGCCTCTGTGATTTCACCCAGCTATGAATGTGTCTAAACACAAGTATCTTTGTAAGATCATACACCTGGAATGCCAGAAATGTACCTTATTCGTATTAAATACTGAGTGACTACACAATAATCACGAAGTATAGGTTTGTGTATGTAAAAGAATAACACCTGAAAGAAAAAGTGCAATTCTCAGTGGACATAAAAATAAACTTGACATGTGCTACCAGCCAACACAGCCTTGATCAATTGTAATACATCAGAAAGGAGGATTTGATGAATGCCTGCTTTTTTTTTTTTTGTTGTTGTTGTTTATTTATTTTTATGGCTGGCTCAGCCTGCCCTGACGGCAGGGCTGGCGCAGCATGTGATGCAGGGGATCGAACTGCGGTCCCTGCAGCTGCCTAAGCTTTCCTAAGCAGGTGCTTTAGACCACTGAGCCATCCTGCCAGGCCAATGCCTGCCATTTTTTTCAAATCTTGTTGCTTACATCCTTCTAAAAGCAATCGTTTTAGTGAAATTGTGATAGCTGGCTCTTAAGTAACTCAAGGTTCTCAAGAGCTCTGAAAAAAGTTTTGAAAACATATCTGGTGAATTCTGTTTCCTACATTAAAACTCAAATGAAAAATGTTCTTAATGGGTTGGGGAGATAGCTCCATGGCACAAGTACAAGGTCGTGAGTCTGGCAAATGCAAGGTCATGAGTTTGAACCCCGGTCCTATAAAAAAAAAAAAGTTCTTAAGCTTCTCAGGCTTACTTGGTTTAATTATTGGACTTTATGTTCTCATGGTTATGGGGGGCCTCTTCTTTTTTCCATTCTTTTCCTCTGTCTACAGCAGTCTTTACTTAATTGTGCTTATTCCCAGGGGACATCTGATGATAGCCAAGTGGCTGGGACCAGGAGTGATGTTCAATATCTTGCCAAGCTTGAGCCAGTGCCTTAGAATAGAGAACTGCCTGGCTCAAAATACCAGCGGTGCCACAGTTCAGAAACTTGCCTACAGGGATCCTGATGCCACAGCTTGGCCTTACCCCCGGTCTCTCAGTGCCTGCATCACTGAGCAAAGGAAAATACACTTCCGGTGTCCACTGTTTCCTGAATCTGTTAGCGTTCTGAGTTGGGCTATTGAAATTCAAACTTTTCAGAATATCTGCACTTTACCTTATCTCTGCCTATCATGCTGCATTTGTCTCTCTTTTTTCCTGCTTCTTGCTCCTACCCCTTACACACACACACACACACACACACACACACACACACACACACACACACCCACACTGCTTTGGTCTCTCTGTCTCTCATTTTCATTGCATATATGTATATATTTTTCTCTCTCTCTTTCACACACACACACACACACACACACACACATACACTCACACACACAAAGAGCTTACAGGTGGCTTTGCTAGGTTGCCAGCTTAGGCTGTTGTACACCAGAGCTAGGACTCTGTTCTGATGCACCAGCTGTATGAGTCTGTCTGATCCATGATGGGGTTTATCATCCACACACAGCTCTTTTTGCTGCTGAATGCTGGAAAACTTTGCTAAAACACTCGTTTGTTACTACCCAAACCCTGCATGATCTGGATTACTTCTGTTTTTTTTTTTTCTTGTTTCAGAACCTTTGTTTGTTTATTCACTCATTTTTATGGCCGACTCGGCCCACCCCGAGGGCAGGGCTGGTGCAGCATGTGGTGCCGGGGATCAAACTGCGGTCCCTGAAGCCGCCCAAGCTTTCCCAAGCAGGCACTTTAGACCAGTGAGCCATCCCGCCAGGCCCCTCTGGATTACTTCTGAATATCTCTGCCCACATACCAAGTATCCCCTTTCAGATTTGTTGTGTCCATGCAAGCTAAAGAAACTTCCCTTGCCCGTCTCATTTATTCCCCTTACTCTGCTTTATAGCTACTCACAATGAGTGCTATTGCCTGCCACATGTAGTTTTCTTTCTTTCCACCTCTGTGACATTAGCCAAGGATTTCACAACATTTATTAGTGTGCTGCAGGCTCCATGGAACAGGATGGGAGCTCAGGGTCAGGTATAAGGCCATGAAGTCTGTGCAGAAGTTAATACCTCACAGTTTGTCCTTGAGGCTTGGCAGGGAAGATAGTTAATTCACAGGTGACAGGCTGATGTGCTATTGATGAGTGTTCAGGTGCTGTCACTCTTCTGACTTGAAGAGCTTTCTTCCCAGAGATGGCACAGCTTGGCGAAAGGTCATGGCAATGCAGGGAGAGGCCTCACAGGTCCTCCTTACCATATCATTCTTGGGTAGTTTTGAAAGGATTGTTTCAGGAGTTAGCAAGTTAGTTTTGCAAATATAAATCTGATCCACATTGTGAAGGACAATGAACCTCATGCAATGAAGGGAGGACTTCATAGAGAGGGAGCTTCATCCCAGGGACCTGGGAACCTCACCACGTTTTGAACAGTTCTGTGTTTGGAAATGGTCATGTTCACGATACCTCAGAGGCTGCATTAAACGGTCAGAGGTAGACATGATAGACCATCACCAAGGAACTTAAAGATTAATTCAAAGACTAATCTGCCATCTCCCACTGAAGCCATTTGTTCTCCATGACCTTCCCCTTCCCACCCTATATCATATAGCCTAAAGCTCAAGTCCTTGTAAAAACTGTTTTTTCAATTCCTAAAAATGATAGTCAGCAACCCTGCGGTCAAACATCTGATCAATGCTTTGATAAATTTCCTACCCATCTTATGCATTTCATTGGACTAGATATATCTCTGACTCACTTCAGGGAAATTGTCTCATAGTTTGTACCAGAAAACCATATCTCACAGTCAATGTCATTTAAGGCTTAGTCTTAGCCATCTATCGAGAGAGTCTCAATTAATTTTGCTGAAGCTAAAAGTCACTTATAATTACAGTCCTGTTATCTGAATATGTCTGCCTTATCTTTTACTACCCTGTGCTCCATTCTTGGTTCAACTACGCCTGCACCACTATTTCATTGGTAAGCCTGGATCCTGCACCTCTCAGCTGAAATTGGTTAACTACTGCTCTTCTCCAATAGATAAAGGACATGGCTTGCTTTTAGATCGCTCTGATGGGGCTCTCTGCTAACATTTATTTCTTCCAATGTCTCAGGGACAGCTCCTCCAGTGCAGTTTGGAATGATAGGACTTTCTAAGTGTCACACAATCTGATCAATGGTGGTTTCTCTTTACCAGCTAATCAGCAAGTCTAGGCAAGCTCCCAGCATGAAGAATTTTTATTACCTGTTAGAGTGGTTACTTTTTGAGCCCTACTACTACTGCTGCTGCTGTTGCTGCTGCTGCTAATACTGCTACTACTGTTACTATTGTTGCTAACTACTAAGTATACAATTATTTTATTTCTGTAACTCATTTTCTTATTGGTGTGCATAAATTTGAAACAGCGTATCAGGAAATTATATGGTAAGGAACTACTGCGTGGTAGTAAGCCCTTGATTTTTGCATATGAAGATGATATTATGGCCCCCATTGCGTTGGTTTCTTTTGAGTGTTGCTCAGTGAAGCAACACATGCAAAGGACTCTCCACGTCTTCTGATCTCTAGTATCCCTCAGCAGGTGATCACGTCCGCTGGGTTCCACAAGCATGTGTCCCGTGCTTCTCACACATCATTGTCTCTTGTGTAGACTGAGGAGTGCTATCTAGACCTCGATGTAAAGGAGACGGTAGCTTGGGGGAGAGAAACGATGGACGAATGCCATGTTCTCAGCTAGCCACAACAAGAGAAACAGGAAGCCATGTAGAGCGGAATTATGGGTTAGCTCTCTCTAGAAGTGGATGGTGGGAGCCTGAACCTTAGTGGGCATGCATGCTGGAAGTCACTGTGTCGCGCAGGAGGGGGAGCAAAGGTCAGCGGGCTTGAGAAGTGGCGAGAGAGGGAAAACTGGCCGAATGCGTGACGTTTATGACATCCGCTCGCACTTTTTTTCCTGTGTTTTTCTCAGACTTTGTAGTAAATCATTTTATGAAGATCTAGAGTTCTTCCTCATCCCTTTTCAACTGTTGAAAAGCAGGAATAAACTTTAGATTAAACATTTGGACTGATTGCAAGTAAGGGAGGAAGATGAGATGAATCCTTTCATCATTAATTTGGGGCAGTAACGAGGCAGAGTTACTGACAGCGTTGAATTTAAGTGCGCTATTTCATTTATATGACTTCATTTAATTACTTCCAAGTTCTTACATGGTAGGAGCTATTAGCCTCATTTTACTAAAAATATGGAAATTCAAATTATGGCACTTGCACACTATCCCCAGAAGGTGAGCTGTAGGACTGGAACTTAGAGTCTAAAGTTGGTGTTCTTTTCTCTGTCAGCAGATTTTCTGTTGTAAATTAAGTGATTAATAATTGCCTTGTATTTGACAAAGAAGAATTGTGGGGCAATTCTAGCCTGGTTTTCTTCGCTATGTAGTACTGGCTGGCCTTATGCTCACTTTTGTAGCCCCTAGGCTGGTCTTAGACTCCCAGCAATCCTCCCTACCTTCAAAGAGTGGTTAAGAAAAATCTGTCTTAGGTAAAAGCTGGAAAAATTGGTTTAGAAACAAGAAATAAGAATCATGTAAAAAAAAAAAAAAGAATCATGTAAATAGGTCATCACAGACTTTATCACCTAAAGAAGGAAACACTTAAAAGAACTGAAACTAAAAGAGTGACTGAGGGCAATACAGTCACCATGTTCTTACGGCCACTGTAAGGTAGATTCCTTGCTAACACATTCATTCTTTTAGTGAGGAATTGTCATTTGCTATTCTGTGCATGGCCAGCGAGTATTGAGGAGGAGCTTAGGGAATGGGAAGGGAGATGAATGGACAGTGGAAAACGAGGGCTACCAATCGCCGACTATAGGCATCTTATAGTCAGCCACCTCCACTTGAGGTTGAACATGTTCTGTCCAATTTTATGTGAAAGGAATCCCCCAAGATGTTACTCTAACTACTTTTATTTTACTACTCCTATTATTTCCACGCACATCATCCATTCATTCTGTTAAATGGAGATGACTATCTTCAAAATCAGGGCTTCCTCCTAAAAATTTAAGTATCGTTTGCCTATTGGAAGCCACAGTTTTCAACAAAACCTGCCATTCATGACTCTCTTTTTTTTGTTCAATTTTTTTTTTCTGTCCAGTGAGTCTGTCTTTCTCTATCTTAGCACTATCTTCAGAAGGTCTCTCATGAGGTTTTCAGTATAGTCCCAACCTACAATTTTCTGATGACAACTCAGAAGAAAGAGTAAATGCCCTTTTGCTTTCAGTGAAGCATAGTGCTAAGGGACCCTATCCCCAGGGTCACAGTACTACATTAGACCTCGACGGTCTAAGTTTGGATCCTGGGATTAGAGACCTCATTTGTGTCACAACATTGAACGGTGTAGAATAAAGTCACCAAATACAGATCAGACTGAATGGATTATGGGTGGTCAAATTCACCAATATCTTGTATGTTCTATGATTCTGTGGACTTTGAATGGAATGAATGATGATAACCTTCTAGCATCTAGAATCTAGAGAGAGAAAAATTTCCCCAATTCTATTTTTTTTTGTATAAAAATATGACCAATGAAAGCATGGGGCAGTTTGTTTCACCATCCTGTTCAGCTTCCTGCCCCTACCCATGTCTCCTCCTCAAGACAGTCATTCTAAAGACATCTTTTATGGCTTGAAGAAGACTTCCCACTCATTGCAAAGATTGATCTTTTCAATTTGCAGTGCTGGATAGGGTATATCAAGCTTTAAAATAGAATTGAAGTTACTCATTTCTTTTTATGGATAATTAATTCAGTCTTACGAAAGAGGATTTATGCAAACTAAGAAATCTAATTCTGGGTACAGAGTCATTTTCTGCAGTGAACCAAGATCAAATTTCTTCTCTTTCATCGTATGATTTTTAAAGTAATCCAAGAAAGAATTAGATTCTATAGTGTGTGATAACAAAGAATAATCAGAAAATTGAGTGTTGTACAAGTTTCTATAACATTTATTCTGTTTCTGATGATGTTCATTGAGATATTATCACCCATGATGACCACATGAAACACATATTCCTAGTGCATACTTAAAGAATGGAGGGCCAGAGAGGTTTCACAGGTTTCTCTACCTTTTACTGGCAGTGAGTGGACGATTAGGAGTCAAAAGGCTTGTAGTGTGTAAGTCAAAAGTCCCACACTCTGGGGCAGGGAAGGTAGCGTGGTGGTCTAAGCACCTGTCTGGCCAGAGCAAGGACCCAGGTTTGACCTATGATACTGCATGCCATGCTGGCCCTGAAATTTCCAAGAGTGGTGGCAATACCTGTAATTCCAGCTCTGGGGAGGCTGAGACAGGAGGATCGCTATGAGTCCAAGCTTCATAGTGAGACCCTGTACCAAATAAATAAATAAATTAAAAGATTAAAAACATTTCAAAATAGCATATTCTTGACCCTACTTGAGGGCTTATGACCTCCGGCATGCCCTTCACAGGGTGTCTAAGTCTTCACCAAGACCATTAGAGACTAAGAAATTCAAGACTGGGTGAACATGGAGCTTTGTTCCCGGTACAGAAGTTTTTCCTATTTCCTACCCTGTTCTTCCACCCCACTTCTCATACTAAAACTGATGCTTCTTTTTAAAATGATTGCTTCATGATTAATTGCAAACAACTTATATTTTCTTTCTATTTTGACTGCCATAGTACTTTCTGTTTCTGTGAATCTGATTATTTTCTATCCCTCACATAAATGGAACCATACAAGAGCTGTTGTTTTGTAAGCAGTTCATTTAACTTGGCAAAAGGTCTACAAAGTTTATCCATGTTATGGCCCATGACATGATTTCTATCTGTTATTAAAACTGAATAATAGTCCACTGTATGAAGATGCCACGGTTCTCACTTGAACTGTTTGTTCCTCTCAACTAAGGTGAATAATGCTACAGTGAGCATGGGTGTGTGACTCTCTCTCGGAGACATTGCAACTCATTTTTTCTAATATAGCCCAAAGTGCAATTAATGAATCATATAGAAGCACTGTTTTAAACCTTGTGCCATAATTTTACAATTCCATCAATAGGTTACAAATACTCTATTTTCTCTAGAATTTTACCAACTTTTGTAACTTTTGTAGTTTTGTATTTTATTTTTAAAGAAGCTATCTTTGGGCGTAAGGTGATAGTTCACTGTCACCTAATGATTAGGACCATTGTTTAGAGGATTTTAACACCTGGCATGACTCAAGCAGTAGTTTCATGCTATCTTCTGGATAAGTTTAGAGTATATAAATATTTTTATTTGATTATGTTAATTTTAATGAGCTAGAAATGGCAGTGAGACACTTTCAAAACGGGTTAGTAGGACAGTTACAATTAATGCATTGCATATTGTTGTCTTTGTGGTAGTTATTCCGAGTACAAGGTGCAGACATGACATCTTGTCTAAACATTATTAGTATTGCAGTACATAGCTAAGTGATATTCTGTAGAAGGCGGGCATATTCCCTTTGGAAGGCGCTCTGTGGAAATTGATTGTCGAAATACCTTGAGATCTGACCATGGAACATTTAGATATGAATGAGTTGATGGTAAAATAGGTAGTGTTTAAATAGTTTGTGTTATACTTCATGGATTGATTGATTGTATTTATTACAGGGTTTAGAGTGTCTCACTACACAGATCACATTCATAGTGATTCTGCTATTTTCAGCCTCCCAAGCTCTTGGATTGCAGGCTCACACTACCACACCGAGCCTCATTCACCCTCTCAGAGCAGCCCAGAGGCAGGGCCTGCACAGCACGCCAAGGATTCAACCCTGGTCCCTGAGTCTGCCTAAGCAGCTCCCCTGTCCTGCCTGGCCTGTCCTCTCACAGTTTCCTTTAGAATTCTTTTTTCTTACAAATGTTATTTCTTTCAGATTTTATTTTTGTTTTTGGGCTCTTACCCTAGGGAGACAATATGATGCTTGCCCATGTGGGTTTGATTTATTTTACTTATAAGTAAAGCCTCCAGTTGCATCCACTTACGTATAAAAGCCTTAAGGTTGTCCTTCTTTATAGCTGAGTCATCCTTCAAAGTATAAAAAGACTACGTCTTTTTTTGATCAGTTCCTCAGGCGATGGACATCTGTGTTGCTTCCAAGATTTAGCAATGACAAATTATGTTGCTATAAACATCGGTGGGTATATATCACTGTGGTATGATGTTTTCATTTTTTTTTCTTCTTTTTGGAAAAATACCCAAAAGGGGAATACCTGGGTTGAAATGGGCCTTCCAATCCTAGCTTTCTGAGGGGTCTCCACCCTGATTTCTGTAGTAGTTGCACTGCTTGACATTCCTACCAACAATGGAAAAGGGTTCTGAGAAAAGAATTTGATGAGAACCATACATAATGTAGCTACCGCTATTAACTTTCTATTCTTGTTTGAAATTCCATAACATTTTAATTGTTCTGCATTGCTTTGTTTTCATTTTTTTTCTCTTAAAAACCAGTTGTTTCTGTGTATTTTTTCCAAGTTCACTTTCTCTTGCTTCTCTTGAAATTTTGGACTGTTGCTGGGGCTCAATCCCTGATGCACTGAGCTGGCAACAGAGACTGGCTGGGGCGGCTCACGCCTTTACTCCCAGTGCTGGAGAGGTTGAAAACAGGAGGATCACTGGCAGTGCAAGCTGCTGAGTGAAGTCCTGTACTAAACACACCAAGAAAAAAACAAAAAGTAAAAACAAGAGTCCTTTGGCGTGTCCTTGGAAGCCAAGCATCTGCTTGTACTGCTTTGCACAGTATCTGACGTAGAGAATGGCGCTTGAATAGCTGAGTAATAGTGATTCTGCAGGGTGGCAGACATCAGGGACTCGCCACCACATTGCACGAGTGGCTCCCGCTTCCGTTCTCTGTGCTTGCAGCCAGCTTCTGCGCCCTGGTTCTCCACCTCTCCTGCAGGGCATCCGCTCCTTCCTCCTCCATGTCTGCCACTGTCAGAAAGCCCTTCCTGAAGGCAGCCACGTCTGGCTGCCGTCTGATATCCTCACGAGAACATTCTGCATCTGCCATCAGGACTCTGCCCACATCTCCCGTTTCATCTCCTGCAACTGTAGCAATAGTATTTATTCTTCAGCACTCTCAAGCCCATACTGAGCGCCACCTACACTGCAAGTTGCATCATTTCCTGTAAATATTGATTGGCACAAGTTAGATAAAACTTTAAAGGGTAAAAATCATCCCATGATTCATGTTTGCTTCTTTTAGCTCAAATCTTTGCCCTTTTTCTCTATCCTTTCTCCCCCATTTCATGCCCCTGTACCCCACATTCATCTGTTCTGTAAAAACATTGTCATGATACCTAAGGAAATAGCCTTCTGAATTTTTTTCATTTGCTTCTAATGTTACCTAAACACACATGCATCTATGTGTACATTTGCACATGTGTACAAATACACACATGCACATGCTACCAGAAGTCTTCAAGTGTCCAATGTAAGATTCTGGAAACTTCAGGCTTCTACCCTCTTAGAACCTTTATTTTAGGGGAAATGTATGCCTGAAGTAGAACTGTTTTCCCAACTTCCCTCTCTTCTCCGACAGAGCTATTAAACTGCAGCAATGGTGAGAGCTTGGTATTTTTAATTTGAAAGTGTCATTGTCATTTTTGTCACCTTAGACTACAGTGTTAAGAAGAGGTCACTGGCAAATTACTGACTCTAGATGAATAATTTGTTCTTAATTAAAAAGCCTGATGAAACACTCTCTGGGAAATGAACTCATTCAAATGGGAGATAATTTAAGCTCATTCGCCCAGGACATTTTCTTTCTATTTTTCCGTTACCCAGTACATAAAATTTTTATGTGGTCTTGTGATATAAATTGAATTTGACAGGAGAAAATTTTTTTTTTCCATTCAGACCATAAAATTATTATGTTGTCTGAGTTAACACTGTGTTTTTCCTTCAGAAAAATAATGAACATCACTTTCCTGAGAGTGACTGGCAGCAAAGGAGAATATTGCAAGAGCTATTGCCTGCTGAGCTGAAGAATGGAAAGAAACCCTAACTACACAGCACTCTGAGAAGAACAGAGTTCAAGCAGAGTGCCGCAATTTCACAGCTGGATGACCTGGGCCACATGCCTGAAGTTTCGTTTCCTCATCAGTGAAAGAGTAATAATCCTTTCTGCCACTTTCAAAGATCAAAGAAGTAACAGTAGTGCAAGGTACGCGTGTGAAGGACAATGCAGACACAGGCAGCTGCTGGGATTAACCGCTCTTTCAGCTGCCATGCTGTGGAAAATGATCTCTGTCTAGCGCCTGCCAGAAAGCTGATTGGCCACTTGTGGAGATGGCGACCAGGCAGAACGTAATCAGCGTGGAGTGGGTGGTGAGAGCAACTTTGCTTTTTGTAGACATTCCTCTACAAAACGAGCAAGCTCAGGTCTAGGAAAGTGCAACGAATGGAGCAGTCGCAGAACTAGCAAGAGGAAAAGTATTTTCTGTTCTGCATTGTTTCTAAAACTACACTGCGTCTCACTGATTAAATAAAGAATAGAAGCTTGCGCTGATAGGAATAATTAGAAAAAGAGAGAAAAGCAGCAGCCCAAAGTTTGTTTTCTCAAGCTTGTTCTTTTTCACCTCTGGAGATCCACCTCTGCCTGTGACTGAAACAATGCTATGAAGAAACCAGACTGCAATGAGCTGAAGTAAATTATTGACGCAATCACGCCGCCCTTGCAGCTTGGATTGGTCCCTGAGCTCTGCGGATGACCAAGTGGATGGCAAAACAACACGCTGATCATCACAAAACATACTGGAACGTTTCCGAAATGGCATTTCAGAAATCGTTGTTCCAGGGTTTGTGCTCAAGTCATACAGGTACTTGCTGAATTGATGTGTAGCATTTTTCAAGAATCACAATGCCAAATAACATCTTAAAGGGTCTAAGCAATGTCATCACCAACGAGCTACACTTAACATTCTCTCAGGCTTGCACAGAGAGCAAACTGGTCAAGCAATGGCCGTGTCTCATCCAGATGGCTGACACTGACAGAATAGCTACAAACTGCTGTACATGGCTTCAGGGTAAATCTTGAGGGGATTTAACTGACCTTGCCAGATACAAGAGTTACATTTTTCTTGGTTCTGTAGGTCTTGCTTTATCTCCATCTTAACTATCCAGCAGAAAAGTTTAACCACGAGGTATGAAAAGTAGCCACTTCAATATGCTGAGCTATAGAAGGCTCAAGTCAGCATCTTCTGACAATGTCAGTTCTGCTGATAACCCACCATTATTATGGACTATTGGACTATATTGGGTTATTTTGCTGAAGACACGCGCCTACAACATTTGAGTGGCAATGGAGCACCCATCTCTGATA
The DNA here is from genome assembly GCA_004027025.1 of Myocastor coypus. NCBI lineage: Eukaryota > Metazoa > Chordata > Mammalia > Rodentia > Myocastoridae > Myocastor > Myocastor coypus. Next base: position 67,139 of record PVJA010003146.1, read on the forward strand.
GAACAAAGCAAAAAAAGGGGGATATAAATAAAGGACCATTTTGGAGTGAAAAAAATATGTATGTATCTGCATATACAAAATAATTAGGATAGATAAATAGCTACTTTCTCTTAGTTCAATGAAAATAACTATTGGTATTAACATTGTTTAGACAAGATATCATGTCTGCATCTTGTAGTCTGAATAACTACTATGAAGACAACAATATACAATGTATTAATTATTGTAACTGTCCCACTAACCTGTTTTGAAATTGTCTCATTGCTGTTTCTTTCTCATTAGAATTAATTAAAAAAATAAAAAATAAACCAAATAGATTATGAGTGAAAAAAAGCTTTGTTTAAAGGCTAAATGGACGAATTTATTTGTGCAGGGATATATTTCTTTTTCTTCTATTTGTATTCAACGTTGAACCTTGACTACATTTTCCTCTCCCACTGAAGAGCATCATGAGAGGGCCCTATCTGCCTATGGAAGGCTCCTGAACACCGTCGTACCTGACACTCCCTGCCTCTCTGATCAGCTTTGGGTGTAAACGACATGGGCTGCTCTGATGTCTTCAGCCCCAGGAAAGTCTCAACCCAAGGTGGACTTTCTGACCTGTATAGCCAGACACAATTGCAGACACCACAGCAGATGCCACGATAAGCAGAAGATGAGCCCCGCAGATCAGATCCCATGATCACATATCAGTGAGTATCCACGTGGACAAAATAGGTCCGGGTCCAGTCGCCATCCATCCAAGTGCCTCGGTACGCGGCACCTCCTTGCTTGTTCCTCCCACAGCATCGACGTAACTGAGAGCAAACTGGGAAAGGAGCCCCAAACTGCCATGAAACCCTAAATTCCCTGGAGAAAGAGAGAACAAGTGGTTCTAGACTCAGTGAAAAGTTTTATTCAAAGGTGGACTTGAGACAAAAAAAGAAACAAACAAACAAGCAAATAAAACTGAAGGAAGGAAATGGAGGTGGTGCTTTTGTAAATGGAGAATTGCAGAAGTGGTATTGTGAGGGGAAGGGGATGGAAATAGGATCAAAACATGTGAAGCCCATGTCCCAGTCCCCCGTAGTAATGTGATGATTATCCACTGCAGGCTTGTACTAATAAAAGAAAAAAAAATCAGAGACCAGTCAATAACTTCGTAGTCCCTCAAGGTTATAGCTGGTGAAAATATTGTACCCAATCTAAGTTTCACATTAGGATTTCAACACATCTGTTATCTTAGTTCTAGAAAGCTGGTCATTTAAATTAGCACCTTAATATACCCGGAACATCTATTTTCAGCATTGTTTCACTTACACGAAGTGAACAAGGCGCGATACTTTCCAAGTTGTCCTTAAACCAGTGGCATAAATGAGCACATTCTGATCGATATTCAGTGGGCAAGAGATGTCTAGGAGTTGATTATATTATATTGATCAGTAAAATTTGGGAGAGGAAGTCATGGTAGGAGTAGGATGGGAGGGCCCTGAACTTACCTAGTAGAAGTAAAGGCAATTAAGTGAATAACTTAAGAAAAATTAAGTCTCCATAGGGAGAAAAAAGCCAGGTTCAATAAAAGCTAGAAGGATATCATGTGTTTCTATAAATAAAGGAAACAAGATCACAGTGTTCTGCACGTTAAAATTAAGAATTCATAGTGTGTGAAGTGCCACATGTCATGCCTGACCCCTACCCCAACTTATAATGACATTGTTACGATGAGGAAAGCGAGGTACACAGCACGTGCAAGCAGGATTTGGAGCAACTGTGAATTGAGGTCCGGATCACCTCAGTAAAACAAGTTATTGAATTTGAGCTTTATTTTTAATGTATATAACGGTTATATTTCACTGTATTGTGGTTTAATGGTGTGCAAAAAGAATATACCTGACTTCATTAAAATATCAAATTGTTAAACTATGCCAGTCATCGTCCACACCTTGGTAGCTGTCAACGTTCTGCTGGTGGAGTCTTGTGGTGAAGGATGGTGGTGGTGCTCAGGGCTGAGGTAGCTACAGTGGTTCCTCCAAATAAGATAGCAATGAAGTTTGCTGTGCTATTGACCTATTCTTTCACGATGGCTTTCTTCATAGCATGCAAAGCTATTTGATATCAATCTTCCCAGAGTAGGACTTCATTTGACATTGTACTCATCTTTCAAACCCTGCTGCTGCTATAAGGGCTAAACTTATTTAATCTGCTAAAATTGTTATCATTTCAACAATGCTTATGCATAGCCACTTCACTAGGTCTAGTGTATCTTTATTTTTCTATATTTAGGGCAGGGTCTACAGGGTATTGAAGGTCTCACTACAGAGATCAGATTTGTGGGATTCTCCTGTTTATATATAGCCTCCCAAGAGCTGGGATTAAAGGTGCATGTCACCACTCCCAGTCTCAATTGCTGCCTCAGTGTGCCTGGTTGGGGCGGGGTGTTTGTGGTGGGCCTGGCACAGCAGGCCCAGGGATCAAAACCATGGCCCCCATGTCTGCCAAAGCAGGCATTTTAATCTGTTGAGCTATTTGGCTGGTCCTGGTCTAGTTTTATCTTAAGAAACAAATTCCATCTTTCACCCGTAAGAAGCTACTCCCCACTCTACTAAAATCTTAAAAAAGATTGCAGCTATTCAGTCACAGTTTCAGTTTTGTTGTCCACAAGCACTAATTGTTTGAAAGGAATTTATTAACCTTTGTCTCAATTATGACTCGAAATATTTGATTACACATGTTGTAAACAGATATACTGTCATGGGCTTTGTTGTTCTATTTATAAAGCAGAAGAGTGGTAGACAGCACCCTTCTTAAGGCCCCAAATGGGTAAACAAACACAGGATTCAATATAAATGAGCAACTGCAGTAAAGAACCTCTCCTTTTAAAGCTTTGAAGCTGCACATCGACTTGACTTCTCCTCTTTAGCTGTGGAAGTCCTGGGTAGTTTCTGAGTTTGTCATAAACTTGTCTCTTCTGCATTGGAAAATCTGTTGCACAGTAGCGACCTTCATGCCTCATGTTGGTTGCATCTTCCAGATAACTTGCTGAAATGTATGTCAGCACTTGTTGCTATATCCTGCACTTCTATGCTACCAAGATGACCTCTTTCCTTACACTTCATGGGCCAAGTCTATTAGCCTTAAAATTTTTCTTCAATTGTTTCTTATCTCTTTCAACATTCTTAGAATTAAAGTTAAGGGTTAGTCTTGTTCTAGAGTAGGTCTTGTGTTAAAGGAATGTTGTGGTTGGTCTAATAATCTTAATGGAGCCACTAAAACTTCCTCTAGGTCAGCAATAGAGCTATTCTTTCTTTTTGGCCATGTTTTCACTGTAACAGCACTTATTTCAAAAAGTTTTTTTCATATTGACAACTTGACTGACTATCTGGTGCAAGAAGCTTAGCTTGAAGCGTAGTTCGGCTTTGGTCATGTTTGTACCACTGAATTATTTCTAGCTTTTGTTTTAAAGCTAGACACTCAACTCTTTTGTTCACTTGAAAACTTAGAAGTCACTGTAAGTTATTAATTACAGTAAGTTCAAAATCGTCTGATCCAGGGGCCAGTGAGATAGCTCAGTGGATTAAAACACCTGCTGAAGCAAGCTTAGGCAAGTGTGCAGGCAAGTGTGGTTTGATCCCAAGCACCACATGCCACACCAGTCTTGGGCCCTGGGCAGGCTGAGCCAGCCACTAAGTCTGGGTGTGGTGGTGAATGCCTGCAGCCCCAGCACTCAGGAGGTTGAAAACAGGAGGGTCACCATGAGTCTGAGGTTTGTAGTGAGACTCTAACAACCAAATAAATAAATTTAAAAAATGTGTGCTCAAGAAGATGGAGAGATATAGGGGAACAATTGGTTGACAGGATAGTCAGACCATATGCATAATTTATTGATAGAGCTTGCTTTCTGATATAGGGCCATCTCATGGAGCCCTCCACATTGTAATAGTAACATCACAGATCTCTAATAGTAGATAACAATAACATGTTTGAAATATTGTGAGAAATACCAGAATGTAGCAAAAACGTTAAACAAGTTGGAAAAATTTCAGCAATACACATGGCCAATATATGGTTATTACAAACAATTTGTAAAAAAAAAAGTATAGCAACAGGGAAGTGCAGGAACATGAATCATAATGAAATGAAGTATGTCTGAAAAAAGAACAGAGCCAACCTGTGCTAACGGTAGCTCTCCTTTGGAAAAATTGGAGGGTGATTGAAAAAGAGACTTGCGAAATATTAACAGGAAAAAAATTTAAATTATACATTAAAAGGGAGAAACTCTTTAACTATGGGAGGGATTTTGTGATTTGTACCTCTTTATTTTCCCTGGTGGTTTGGTTATGCAAAACGATATCTGATGCAAAACATCCTAATAACCTCAGTGAATAAGGACATCATGTTCCATAGACATGAACTTGTATTAATATCAGTAAGATTGTAAAGAAGGGAGGGTGAGGTAGAGGAGGAGAAGGGGGGGTGCAAAAGCGATTAAAGAAACAAGTTGCATTATCTGGGGACCGGCTAAGGATGGAATGGCTCCTGCCAGGAAGCATGGCTGTCAATTTTGGGCAGGTCCCATGACCAAGAAGGATAGACTCCTGTTATACCTGGATCCTCTCTAATGACGACAGTTCTGAAATGGGAGTGCAAAACCAGGTGTAGCCTTGAGATCTGTATTCCAGACTCAAGAGTTCCTGTCTTAACGAAGATGTGAGAGCAGATGAAGAGATTCATTTTCAGAAGAGAAAGTAAAGTAACAGCTTTAAACTGCAAATTGACCCAAAGATTATATTTTTGCTTCTAAAACATACATTTAGAGAAAGAACTCTGGTAATTGCTATCCCCACTGGATTGTTTTCTAATCATCATTTACTCTAATTCAGAAAATTGTCATTCACAATATAAATGTATGCCTGAGAAACATAACATGTTACATAGAGGCTCACATATGATAGCATTATCATAATTTTATGAAGATCACTTCAGTTCAATGTCTTGAGGAACTATGAATTTGTTGGCAAGTTTCTTGATCTTTGAAGTCTTATATATACAGCCACCTAGCAAGATTATATCTTTACATATGTAGTGCATATGCTGCTTAGATGTTATCTCTAAAAACCCTACAAGTACAGATCTCTCCTGGAGTAACAAAGGCAAAGACAGTGGGCAATCCAATCCCTGACATGAAATTTGTAAAACCGCTGTGATAAAAATAGTGCATTACTAGCAAGAAACAAACAAACAAACAAAAAATAAAGACAGATCTAAAGAACAGTGGACCATATTAGAATATGCAGAACTGACTCTGGACATTCTCAGCCACCTTGTCTTCGACAAAGATATGAAGCACATTCACTGGAAGAAAGATAACCCCAGTACTAAAGAGTTCCTGAAAAACTGGCTTTGTACACATAAACTTAACATTGATCCATGTCTTTCACCATGCACTAAATTAAATTTGAAATGGAACAAAGATACACATATTAAAACAGAAACATAAAATCTACTGGAACATAGAATAGGTAAAACTCTTAAAGATAATGGTCTAGGCAAAAACCTTATGAATAAAACCTTGATCATGCAGGAACTATCACAAAGAAGCATCAACTTGGATCTCATCAAAAAGCCTTTGCACAACAAAATAAGCCACTGAAGAGGAGAGACAACATATAATGTGGGAAAAATGCTTCTGAGCTTTTCCTCACATAAAGAATTGACATTGACGACATATAAAGAAGCAAAAATCCCTCCCCAATTAAAGACCCAATTAAAAACGAGCATTTGAGATGGATACAAACTTCTCAGATAAAAACTGAAAGCAACAAGTAAACATAGGAAATGCTATTTATCACTGGTGATTGGACAGATGAAAATGGAAACACTGATACCCCATCTGACCCCAGAAGGAGTGGCTGTCATAAAGAAGTCAACTTATAGCAAGTGCTCAAGTGGCTATCGGGCAAAAGAATCCTTTTCCAATGTTGTTGGGAGTGTAGATTGGGCAACCACTGTGCAAATCAGTGCAGAGTCTTCCCAAAAACTAGGATTAGAAGTCTTATTTAACCCAGCCATTCCTCTTCTGAGTATATTCTCAGAAGAGTTAAGAACGTCACACCACAGGAATATATGTGCAGTCATTTTAGGGCTGCAAGATTTGTAGTAGGGAGATCTTGGACATGACCCAAGTGCCCATCACCTGGGGAATGGATGAAAAAGACTTGATCTTTTCATGCAATGGAGTACTACCCAACCACAAAGAAGGGTAATCTGGAGACTTGACCATACTCATGAGTGAAATAAGCCAGACACCTATATCTAAACACGGTACTGTCTCTGTACTGGCAGAGTAAATATCTAAAATGTACAATAGATTTTGTAAAATGGGAGGAAACTTCAAAAGGAAACAGAAACTGAAATGAGGTGGAGAACAGAAAGGAAAAGTATTAATTTCTCTTAGTTCACTGAAAAGAAAGGTTTTTGTTAACGTCTGGAAAATTGAACGATATATCTTGTACTCAGAGAACCTATTTTAAAGAAAACAATATACAAGGTATCAACCATTGTCCCCTCTTATTTCTTGTTTGAAATTTTGTTGTATTTTTTCTCATTAAAATAAAAAAGAATCAATTGGACAGCTCTAAAAAAGTTTCACTCTAGCTAGTTCCAACTATGCAAAGGAGAATTGTAAAATTCTTACCCATTATGAGGAGAGAAGATTTTAAAGCAAAATAGTAACAGCTATAAATGTTAACTTAAAACTAGGCTTTATAAAATCTTTTTTTTGAAAAATAGCCAGTGAGGTCCAAGCCCTAAGCTACTCCCAGTTATAAACTGTCGACATTGTTCTCAACTCCCGCATCTCACGCTCTAGATTTTGCTGAGAATCCACTTTTCAATCAGGACATTTGTATTTTGAAACATTAGAAAGCTACGTGCTGCGCTGCTGCACCTCTGAAGCGTTGAGGACAAGGGTGAAAAATGACGTCCCAGGACTGGAAACAACAGTGCTTATTGTGTACTATGTTATTTAATGCAACAAAATGTTGGGCAGAGATATTTCCTATCAGGAGAGCTGGGAGAGAAACGTAGGCCATAAACTATAGTATGCGCTGTTCTTCACGTTCCCCGCAACACTATTAGAGGCACTAAAGGATCTATGTGCTCAGGTCACCTGCTGTTTCCCCAGGGGAGCACGGTTCTGGAGCCGGAGTGAAAGGGCTGGGAGAGGGCTGGGAGAGGGCTGTGCTGGATTTACTGTGCACACATGGCTAGGAGTCCACCAAGAAGCAGAACGTCTTCAAGCTCATAACTTTACTTGGCGATCTATTGCGGTGGTGTCAAACATTGGCTGTTGATGAGTGAATGAATTAAAATTAGGTAAAATTTGAAACTCATTCTTTTAACCACATATAGTTAGCGGCTACATGTTTGGTGACATTATCACGCATCATACGACCTTTTTTAAAAAGAATTATTTATTTATTTATTTATTTATTTATTCTTGTTTCAGAACTTTTATTTGTTTATTTATTTTTGTGGTCAGCTCAGCCTGCCCTGAGGGCAGGGCTGGCGCAGCATGTGGTGCCGGGGAATCAAACCGTGGTCCCTGCAGCCGCCTAAGCTTTCTTAAGCAGGCGCTTCAGACCACTGAGCTATCCTGTCGGGCCCCAATCATACAACATTTCTATTGTTACGGAAAATGTAGTAGAGCATTGCTTCATGAGACCACATTTGTGCTACAGGACAAGGTTGCAGGCTTCTGAGAGTGCGACTATTTTTACATAATCATTTTGGAGAGACATAAAAAGAAACAGTGGCCAATCTGAAGCAAACATCGGAGTCTCTTGTCCTTTTACAAGGAATCTGTCTCCTGTCAGAATGAGGCTTCTGCCAGTAATCATGTAGAACAAGGTTACACACATTTTTGTCCTGAATTTTGACCAGTAGATCTTTTTCTCCTGCAAGGAGCGACGTGTGCCTTGAGAGGAGTTAGCATCATGTCTTGAAGCAGAATCTACCAAGATGAGTTTGAGTCATCCTTATTCTGGGAAAATAGCCCAGAGAGCTGGGAATGAGGACTTCTGGTTGTGAAATGAGTTTCCAAATAACAATAATTTCAGAATAAGCAATGGTAATTACAGTCAATGGAATTAAATTGAATGTGTTAAATGAACTGCACATTAATGGTGGAACAAACGTAGGAATGTTAGCACCAGGTAGGATGATTATAACACAGTATGTAGAAAAGTTTCAAATATCCTGCATCATAGTACCAGCCTAAATTCTCAGAGTCATATGATGGGATTTAGAGGCATAATTAACTTATCATCCACAAAAGGGGGAGAGTGAGAAGAGTCAGTAGCCAATCAGAAGAGGAGTATATGGAAAATACTCAGGTGGGGTTTTTGTCACAGGAAAGTGAAAAAGTTAGAAGGATGTTTATCAAACCTGGGAGGTTATCGAGTGTGAGGTATTGGTTAAAGGAGGAATCTAGTGGGAGAATCTATTTTACAGGAAGCAGTGGACAGTTGTCATGCTATTTAGCAGAAATGAAATGAGTTGTTCATGTATCTACAAAACAGAGAAAAAAGGAGGAAATGTAGATATGAGCCAAATCAGTTAGAAGAAGATGCCAAACAAGGGTGCTTACTAGCAGGACACTGGGGGCTCTGTGGACAAAGTGAGCGCGAACACACATAGCACATCATCCCTCAAGAAGCGCACTCTGCTGCACCATCAAGTGCTGCCTTCTTAGACTTCACTCTGCCTTTGCCTTGGCCTATGGTATTGAAACAGCCCCATTGCACTGAAGAGAGGAGAACTAGGAGTCAGGAGCACATGAGGCGTCCGTGGGGTCTTTGCAGGAGCAAGGACTGAGCTGTGGCTCAGAGAGGCCTCACGCTGTTGGTGATATTTTATATTTGGGACTTAATACTAACTGGGCCTTTTCTGGTTCTCTAATGACAGCGCTATGGAAAGAAGAGAATTCTTCCAGGAGAAAATGTGGTATTTGAAATGATCATTATTAAAAATGTGGGGTCCAGAAAGGCACAGCATGGATTTATCAATTCTATGGTATGGGATGTGAAGAGGTGAGTGGATTTAGCTTTGAGCATTTGTCCATGCAAACCACGTTTTAATCTCAAATCGTAAATTCCAAATTCAATGCCTGGATCTTTCCTTTCAAACAGAGGAAAGAAATATTTGCCTCAGCTTTACAGATCAGAAAGGTACACAAAGAGGTGCACTTAACTTTTAAGAAATCAATAGGAGTTCTTCCAATAATATAGACAATCACACTAAGGTCCATCTAAAGCAAATTTCATCCAATATGGATCACAGGCTGACTTTACAGAGCATCCCAGCCTGCCTTCTGATAGTGTAGGGTGTGCCAGGGCCTCTCCCGCTGGGCCCTACTGCCTACCAAGGTGTTTCTTCCATTCCAAGCGTTCTGTCTGAACACTTGGGAGTGTCCTGGGGCTTTTCAGGCCATCATTACCATTGCCTCGTTTTCTTGGGTTGTAACTGTGTTCCAAAGTGGAGACGGGCTTGTCTATGCTTGCTCCAGACCACACTTCATAGCATAAAGCAACGCAAATGCTTTTTTAATCTGATGGTCAAATTCTGAAATGTTTTTCACAGGACTGAAAGCCGAAGTGTAGGCAGGGCCACTCCCCATGGATGCTCTGGGGGAGACCGGCTTCTGGGCCTCTTAGTGCCCAGTGTCTGTCGCCCTCCTGCTGATGAGGGTCTTCACCTCAGCGTCTGTCACTCATATCCCAGGTCTCTTGCATAGCCTGGTCTTCTTTCTCCTTGTGATGGAGGTACTTACACTCAGGGCCTGCCCTGATGGTCTTGGTTAGTCCTTCTAGTTCAAGAACATTGCATATTCTCCCAATTACAAAATAATTCTCAGGGCTGGCCAGATAGCTCAGTGGACTAAAGAGCCTGCTTTGGCAGAGTGCAGTGGGCTGGGGTGGGGGCTAGGGGGTGGGAGGGTTTTGGTCCTAAGCTTGTCATGCTATCCCCACCCCCTGCCCTCTAGGTGTGCTGAGATAGCAATTGAGACTGGACATGGTGGCGAGTGACTAATCCCATGCTTGGGAGGCTGCAAACAGGAGAATCACTGCGAGTCTGATCTACGTAGTGAGACCCTGTAGACCTTGTACCAGATACATTAAAAAAATCCTTTCCAAACAAGAAAACATTAACAGCTTCCAGGAATAAGGATCTGGATACACTTATGGGATATCATTTATACTACTGTAGGTTCTGGCTCAGAATTGCTGTACTTTCAATTTGAAGTTTCCTGAGAGATAATTATTACCACCATGTGGGAAGCCACAAACTAGACCACTGATCCACTGAATATTTCTTTCTTTTATTTTCTTTTTTTTTGTACGGGGTCTCACTACTGACTCATAGTGACCCTCCTGCTTGTACCTTCCGAGTGCTAGGATTACAGGTGCGTGCCACCATGCCCGATCTCCATCGCCGGCTCAGCAAGCTTGAGAGCAGGGCCAGCATGGCAGGTGGGGCCAGAAACCGAACCCTGGCCCCTGCACTTCCCTAAGCAGGTGCTTAATCCACTAAGCTATACCACCAGCCCTATAATAGATATTGCGAATGGGGGAAAAAAACTCATAAGGAAAGTTCAAATGAGATGGGAAAATAGAGAAAAGAAGGAAGGGAAAATATATATGTATAAATACATACATACATACATACAGGACAGCTAAGATAACTGTACTATTAATTTCTATTAGTTTGTTGAAAGGCACAGTTAGAAGGTAAAAACTGCTAAAACTTCAAGGAGATATAAAACTCCATTTTTTTAGTTGAAGATTAACAATCTTCTGTCAAAAAATATACAGGTTTAGCAAAGAAAATCTTGAAGGTTCATAGTTCAGCTTAAAAGCATCAGTTTCTGAGATCTAACTACCTATTAATATAACTAGACTATTACACCCTACAGCACCAGAATACACATTCTTCTCTAGCTCACATGGAATGCGTGGACTCCATTCTGGACCACAAAACCCACCTTAACAGATTTTAAAAATCTAAAGAGCAATTGTATCTTTCAATAAAAAATACGAAATGACAGCTTAATACATCAAAATCTGTGGGATGCAACAAATCAATGTTTAGGGGAAAAACCTGTCACATAGAGTACCTACGTTAGAAACGAACAATATTCTGAAATAAGTAGCGCAAGTTTCCACCTAGTAAACTAGAAAAAGGGGAGCAAATTAAGTCTAGAGTAGGCAGAATAAAACAACAAAAAATAAACATAAATCAGTGAATTTGAAAACAACAACCAACACAATTAACAAAACCAAGTACTGATTCTTTTAAACTATCAATAAAAGTGAAAAGCCTCTAGATAAGCAAAGAAAAAAGAGAACACAAATTATGAGAACTATAAATAAGGAGTATCAAGCTTGCTGAGCCGGTGATGGAGACAGGTGCGTGGTGGCACGCACCTGTAATCCTAGCACTTGGGAGCTACAAGCAGGAGGATCACAGTGAATCAGTAGTGAGACCCTGTACCAAAAAAAAAAAAAAGCCCACAATATGTATTGTACTTTTTGGTTTTTATTTACTCTTTTAATTTCTTTTTTTTTTTTTGTCTTTTTGAGACAGGGTCTCGCTATGCAGTTCAGACTAGCCTTGAGCTCACTTTTGTAGCCCAGGCTGGTCTCGAACTCACACCAATCCTCCTGCCTCAGCCTCCCGAGTGCTGGGATTACAGGCGTGAGCCACCACGCCCAGCTTAATTTCTTATATTAGGACGATAGCATGATGTTTGTATATGTGGGTCTGCTTTATTTCACTTATAAATATAGCATGTAGTTTCATCTATTTATCTAAAAAATCTTCAAGTTTCTTTCTTTTCTCTTTCTTTCCTTCCTTTCTTCCTTCCTCCCTCCCTCCCTCCCTCCCTCCCTTCTCTCTCTTTTCCCCTTCTGTCCCTCCCTATGTAGTAATTCAGTTGCATTACCATATACACAAAAAATATTTTCAAATAATCTTAATAGATACATTTTGATTTATGAAAGAAGAAAAATCAGTAATAAATCTTGAACAATTTAAAAACAGTTCTATCAACATGGTAAGCAGTATGTAATTTTCTTAATACTTTAGCTACTAAGGCTGCAAGCATAGGATAAAAAGGGGAATATGAAGAATTTAAGAAAGAATTTTAATAATCTTGTATTTGAATTGGAGTATGAATTTGTTTTTAGATTATCTTTTACAAATGCTCACATTTCATCTTTATCTGTTGAAAGCAGGGCCTACCAGCAATGGAACATCCAGCAGCAATGCCTGCTGTTAGTCCTTGTTTGCAATCTCTAAATATTATTTTACATACAAGAAAACCCAGAAGGTTGGGTTTGGATTTGGGCCAGAAATTTTACATAAAAGACTTGAATATCTCACAGAAATAAGGAAGCTCTCAGAAAATCCTATAGATGTGTGAAAAAGATTCAGTATATTGTCAAAAGAGTCCCCACTGAGTAAAGATAGCATAATTTGAACATGAAAGAAAATAATGGCTACAATGGGTTGAAACGTATCCAACCAAGAAAAGTGTCTAAGTCCACAATAAAGCTGCCAAAGCAACAATAATAACATGCTTTTTCATATTTGGAGGTAATTTTACACCACCTTGTGAATCTGAAAATCAGTTAAATAGTAATCAAGCATTTCTACTGCTTACCTGCATGAATGGTATTTCAGAACAATGAAATAGTAAGACAGGAACATTCTCAAGTTGATGGATTCAGAATATTATTGTTTGAAATCACCCTAAGAATAGTCCTATGTAAAGACTGTCCAGAGGTGTGAAAACAGGTGGGTGGAGGAAAAGTTATATATGTGAATCACAATAAAAACATATGAACATACTAAGAAATCTTAATACTTCTAATGAAAAGAACAACGAAATACGGTGTGCTTTTTTAAGTGATATAACAAAATTGTACAGGTTTATGATATGCCCTGTGAGGTATAGTTTCCTGGCAATTCAAAAAATCAAGTTTCCAGTTCCAGTCAAACTTATAGATTTAATTATTTGTATTCTTGAAGTGTAAGAGATAAAAGAAAATGCTGCAGGAAAGCAGTCAGCTAAACCAAGAGTATGGGACACGACAGAAGACAAAGGATCCACTTATGTTTATGATATCAACTACAGCACAGAGATAGGTTTCAGTGAAGGCTAGAAAATGGATGCTTTTACATGACAGAAAGTGAAGGGTTCAAGGATATATAGGTACAGATTGTGGAAATAGAACTTTATGGTATCAAGAAAGAGATCTGGGGGAGGACCCACAGCTCTGAGGAGGAAAGCTCGCTAGGACAAGTCTCCAAGCTGTGAGGTAGATTGTGAGATGGGGGAGGCTGGGAGGAGGAGGCCGGAAGGAGGAGGCCAGGAGGAGGAGGCTGGGAGGAGGAGGCCGGGAAGCCACCCCGATGGGGGGGGGGGTCCAGGAAGCAGGCTGACTCTAAGATAGAGCACATTTGTCTGTGACTTCTGCTGTCGTGCGTTCCTATGGATTGGAAGCTGAATTTCAAGGTCAGAGGCTTTGGAGAAAATAAACCTTAAGGCTGATGCTGAGAGCCATCCACATGGTTTTGAAATCAGACAGTTGAACACAGGAGCAAGGGCAGAAGGACAATCGTGCTCCCAAATACAGAGCTCTCATGGAATGAAGGAGAGTTCACAGTATGTTTTATGTTGTTAGTTTCGAAGGGTGAAAAGAGAGGTCTTAAGATGTGGTGTAGTGATAAGTTCAAAGGATGATGATTTTTGACTGGGAGATGGAATAATGATGATTTAGAAATAGTAATGAGAAATTAGAAGATTCTCAGGTCCCTCTTGGACTCATGTCTAGTAAAAAGTGGTTGCAGAGGACATGCAAGTTCTTTAGTACACCTTATTGAAGGGTGGACTAGGCCCGAGTCAAATTGGAGTAATTTTTGTTTGAGCCAGGTAGAATAGAAAATGTGGAGAGAAGGAGAAAATGTGGAAAGAGAATTTATTATGGAAAGAACAGGCAAGATGGAAGGTAGACGATAACTGAGTGAATTACAACATTAGGGGGCACATTTGTAACTGAACTCATTGGTCTTCCCTGTGCGGAGGGTTGCGTGTAGTCGCAATGGGCAGAAGACTCCGAGCCCCCAACTGTTCCTCCTTTGTTACCCAAGTGTGGCCCTGGAAAACCTAATAGGATCAGATCCGGAATGGATCTGATGTAAGTATGGAAAAGGGGTCTGAGGCAGCTAACAGGTCAGACCAAGGGAAGAGCTCCAGGGCTCTGACAGAATATGCCTGGTCCTAAGCCAGCTAAATTGGATGTATCAAGTTGGACACTTGATTTGATCTTCACTTCTGGAACATTCTAAAATGCTAAGTGATTGTGTTATCCCTGAGCACAATCTGCATCATATCTCCATATAATATAATACGTGGACTCCTGGGCACCTCAAACCGATACATACAATATTTCTGAAAGAGAACCAAACATACTTTTGGCACTCCATGGATAGTGAATATTACCTATAGTTTCATCTCTGCATCTATCACCACTCCACCACTTCCTGATTAGAAATGTTACTCCTCCCAAACGTTTTACATAGTTATGGCCTTATTTTTTTTTCTCATAACATGAAAAGCAATGACAAACTTTATGCAATAAAGAAATATTTTCCAGTTACACTCCATATATTATGAGACCTTCATGACATGTTTAATACCAGCATAAGATATGTTTTACCCTATCGAAGAGGTTTATACCCACAAATGAAAAAAACAATAAGAAAAAAACTAAAACCATGAAACAAAGCTGAGTTGAGGCAATGATGGGCCTAAACAGATCTATTCCTTAACTAAAGAACTGGGTGACCATGTAGTTTATTCAAGTTCATGACTTCAGAAAATTAAAAATTACTAATGGGTTGTAACAGTTACTTTAGACTCTTCTGCACTGCAAAAGCGATGAAATCTTGGTTGATTCAGGGTCATATATATTACCATATATATAGGTGCAATGTACATTATGATCTTTGAACTTTTTTTACATTTTTATTTATTTATTTATGTTTTTGTCTTTGTGAGACTGGATCTCGCCATGCAGTTGAGGCCGGCCTTGAGCTCACTTTTGTAGCCCAGGCTGGTCTCGAACTCACACCAATCCTCCAGCCTCCCGATTGCTGGGATTACAGGTGTGAGCCACCACGCCCGGCTTGATCTTTGAACTTTCAATTTGCCAGAATTTCAGAACGAATTTTGATTGGTTTGTTGATTGGCTCACTTTCACAGTTTTCTTTTACATTTTCATTTCACCTAGAAAGTCTTTGTAGCATCTTCCAGCATGAGGTTTTAAATATTCAGAGATTAATAAAATAATCCATAAAAACTATATAATTCAGTGATATCTTACCACTTAGCAGTTCATAAAAATAACGTACATATATTGAGAACTTTTAATAACTATAAAGAAAGTAGATTAGCAAAGAATTTTACAGAGAAAGAAAATGCAAGGTGTGGCAGATCAAATGATTTTTCCAGTTGGGGATTGGGGCTCAAATTTGGATATTCTTACTCCATATAATTTAACTTTTCCAGTGCAAATTTTCTTAATAAAGGCCCTCATGAAAGGAAGAAAGAAGAAATTCATTGAGCAATAGGTAACAACAGCTAGCGAGGTTAACTGGCTATCAGTCTGTTACTTATTTGACTATATGAGCAGTGAGTGGTGATGGAAGAAAGACTTGGAGTGCAGCAGCCTGGGCTGAATCTGAGATTAACTGTCTAGTTTTGGCCAAGAAAGATACTTAATCTGCTCCTTAGCTGTCTCCAGTGCCACATGAGATAGTATTGGCTTTAAAAATTGCTATGGAATTAATTTCTGTATACCCTTGTTGATGATAAAGTATGACTGGAATGGCTCACATCGTCATCGTCATCTTCCACAACAGAGGGCTGTGATTCTTTACGGAGGTCCCATAGACTCCCAGTACTGATTCTTTTAATTCCATAGTGCTCCTCCTTGTGTGCCCGTGGGATCTGCAGACACACAGTTTAGCTTGCTGAAAGCTGTCGGGAAGGAGTACCAAATGAGTTCTAGAAAGCCAGTTGGAATTTAATAATGCATGAAAAATACACCAAGGGGAGGAAGGAACCAATTAGAAAGCAATTAGGAAGATTGCAATTACAATGCATCTTAATAAAGTACAAAAAATATTAGCCTACAAGTAGAAGACAGAGCACCTACCTGTGGAAGAAAAATGTGAAAATAGTACTTGCACAGCTGGCAACGTGAAACGAACAGCAGGAAAAGAGAGAAGTCACATGCTTTCTTTGTTTTCCCTCTCTGGGTTCCAAGTATCCTTCAAAACCATTCCGGGCTTAAATATTTTTCCTTCTTATTCTTCTTATTCTTTTCTTTTGAGTTTCTTACAACTTTTTTGGTTATTGTTTGTTTTGTTTTTCTTTAAACCAATCTTGCACATTTATGTCCGGTGATCTGAACAACTGATTTGATGACAACATCACACAGTACAGCAAACATTGGTGAATTCCTGTTACTTTGTCCAGTGAAATTTTGTATTATTTCTAATGCTATCTTTTTCTATCACTATTGTGTATTTCTTTTAAAGCCTGTTTCTCTCAAGACCTTTTCACAATTCTCTTGAGCACTGTTATTAAATTCTGGACTTCATATTTAAAAGGCAGATCCTAATCATTCCGTAAATAGAAAGTTCAAATTTATAGGAAAGTCTTAGAAGGTGGTCAGCAATCTCAAAAATCAAATAGATGCAAATTAAGTCAATTAATTAATTAATTGATTTTTTTGTTCGTACATATAAACATAGATGCACAGATATCGCTGTGGTATGATGTGCTCAGTTAGGGGGATAACTGGATTGAATGGGATTTCAAGTTCTAGTTTTTAAAGGATCCTCCACACTGCTTTCCATAATAATTGACGTTTTTATGTATATTTTCATGTATTTAGCACAATGTCTACGTAAGTTTGACTCATTGTGATTTTCCTGTTTTCAGTCTCCCAAGCGCTGGGATTACAAGCGCATGCCACCATACACAGTTTTAGTTGCCAACTCCATGCATTGTGGGGGTGGGGCCAGCATGACATTCTGGGGATAGGATCCCAGTCCCTGTATCTGCCTAAGCAGATGCTTTAATCCAGTAAGTTATCTGGCCAGTCAAGACAATTTAATAGCCCACTTTGGTTTGAAAATTAGCAGTGACTCCTAAGCATCTTACTGCTTGCTATCTGTCCACTATTGCACTTGGAGATGGTACCTAACATCGATAAGCAATTTGAGGGTAAGTGATTCCATGCCACATGACTGAAAAATGTGGTACAGGGAAAGGAGTGCTGCATAAGGCAACAGGAGACAGAGACAATTAAATACCCACCTCCAAAAATGAGGTCATGAGAGTTCAGATTTAGCGTCCACTATTACCGTGTGAAAGATAAGAACTTTAATCTTTAGAGTGATCTCTACCCTTCATTATGTAGTGGAGGTGAGAAACAAGATGGGTAAATAAGATCTCACTTCCAAGTTCGGGGTTTTAGTGAAAATTATTCAATTTAATGTATATGAGAGAGCTTTGAAAATTTAGTCATACTTGTATTCTTGCAAGAAAGAGATCCACCTACCCAAGCAACATTAAGTGCTAAAGCTTGCAAACAAAATGAGAAAATAATACGTATAATTAAAATTTTATCAATAGTAAAACATAGATAAAAACGTGAGTTTTATTTCCAGTTTTCACATTTTTTTTTTTGAGTCCTACCAATGCCATTTAATTGGTAGCATAAAACACAATCAGGATATTGAAAGTAATCTTCAAACAAGTTACACAATTTTTAAAATTATTGTTTTTTTCTTTAAAATAACCTAAACATTCACTTAAAGTATTCAGACAGATCCAGGCCCAAGCTAGCACAATTTTCAGTTGCCGGTTAAGATGGCTGTCAAAATACCTAGACTTGGGGTTGAAGAGGCAGCACAGCAGCGTGAGTTCCTGCCTGGCGAGTACAAGGTCACGAGTTTGTACCTCGGTACCACAAACAAACAAATAAGCAAACACTGAAATACCCTGCATCCATGCCATTTGCTTTAATGACTGATTATTCCACTTGACTTCAACGAACATGTTTATTGCTTACTTTCTTTTGGGTTTTGCTAATCACAAGCAGGCCCGCTTCCCACAGGGGGTTATATATTCCATGGAGCAAAGGCTACATTTTATTTCAAGTACACTGGATCTTTCCATTCCCTATACATTTCTGCCCTTGCTACAGTGCTGGGTTTTTCACAGGATATACCTGTATGAATGAGGAAATCAAAAGAATAAAAGAACCCTGAGTTAATGGATCTGGAGGTGAGCTACTATGATTTAATGAGGTCCTAATTTAGCAGTTTGCTTTGCTTCACCTCCAGGACCTTGCAGTATCTTCTGGAAGCTCCACCCATTGTTTCATGAAGATTCTGGGGACATTTCTGGACTCAGGCAGAGAGGGATTTGAAGACAATCTCCATTATGCTGAGATGAGTCAGATCTGGGTGTCATGGCACAAGCCTCTTGGTCCAGTTTTCTAAGAGGCGGAGGCAAGAGGAGATTGGAGGTCAGTCTGCTCAAATGAGTGAGCAGAGTATCAGAGTTAAAAACAGTAAATGAAAGGGCTGGGTATGTAGTCCTCGTTTGTACCACTAGCAGCACCACCACCAGCAGCAAAGCATCAAGTGGCTATTAAAAGCTCTGCTGAAGGGGCACACTTTGTTTCATTTCCAACTCCTTGAGTTTCTACTCATTACAAAATCAAGTCCCTTTTCTGCTGGATAGGTAAGACCAAATTAAAGTAAGACCTATATAACTAAAATGTAACTTTTAAATCTGACAAGGTCAGTCAAATACCCTCAGGATTTACCCTGAAACCATCTCTGAAAAAACAAAAAAACAAAACAAAAAAGGGGGATATAAATGAATATATATATATATATATATATATATATATATACATACATACATATATATATGTTAGGATAGATATACAGCTACTTTCTTCTAGATCAATGAGAAGAAAGATTTGTACTAATAATGTTTAGACAAGATATCATGTCTGCATCTTGTCCTCCGAATAACTACCATGAAGACAACAATATGCAATGTATTAATTTTTGTAACTGTCCTGCTAACCTGTTTTTAAACTGTCTCATCGCTAGTTCTTTCTCATTAAAATTAATAAAAACATTAAAAACAATGACAAAATCAAGTCCCTCCTTGCCGCACCTTGTCAGCTTCCGGTGTCCCACGCTGATAACCCGTTGCCCACTCTCTCCTTGCAAAGCATCGCCTCCTTTCTCGGGCACTAGAGGGAGAGAGCATCAGACTTGGCCGCAAAACCTTAACTTGGATCCTCATTCCTTTTTTCCCTGCCATGTGATCTTAGATGCTTTTTCTAAAACTGAGTTAACTAATATGCAAAATAGGAACAGTCCAATTCAAGCAGCTGAAAGAAGATTAAAAATAATTCAAAATTGTGC
Organism: Myocastor coypus; assembly: GCA_004027025.1. Lineage (NCBI taxonomy): Eukaryota > Metazoa > Chordata > Mammalia > Rodentia > Myocastoridae > Myocastor > Myocastor coypus. The sequence continues at coordinate 86,702 of PVJA010003146.1, forward strand.
CAAGAACTTTTTAGATCAAGCATGTTAATTTTTTTCTATTTTCTTTTTCTTTTTCCCTGCATACCAACTTAGAATCTAGAGCACTTTCTTGAGCTTCGGATTTATTCTTCAACAAGCCAAGGGCATATAAAACTTTGCGATTTCAAACATTCTCCCTATTGCTAGGCTGCCTCTGTCTTGTAATACGGGCAGACTTCTACTTTATAAATGACATACTCCTTATCATGCACATGAAAATCACAGATGCAAAAGATGGTAGAAGCATCTACGTAGATGTAATAGGAGCTACAATCCAAGACATGATGTTGCTAATCTCCAAATTACAGTTGTGAATATTCTATTTTTATGTGAGGGAAAACACAATGGTATATACACGATTACTTAAGTTACAGTTTAAATGTTAAATATAGGTTAGAAAGTAGTTTTTAAATTTTTTTCTTTCTTCAAATTGTTTATTCAGTTTAATTAAAAAAGGAGATAAAAACCTCTGAGACGAAGGCACGCCATGTATCATCCAGCAAAGAGCTTATTACGTAAGGATGACAGAGACTACAGGCCTTCTCTTCATGAGAAGTCTCATCTACTGTGGGAAGACATAAAATTGATATACACAAACTTGTGCATTTGTGTGCATAAATTACTAGGATTCTTTCATTATTTATTTATTTATTCTAATTTATTTAGTGGAGCGGGCAGCAGCGGCAGCATAGGTCCTCTTTTTGTCCCCTGCAGCTTTTCCTGGCTGCGCTCGCTTGGGCTGGGTCACACTCACACGCACAGGGGCTTCCATTGTCCACGTCCAGGACTATGCCAAGCATTTCATAATCGCGCCCCCTTAAGCCCAGCGTAACACACTCCATACCTAGCGATCCCTGAAAAGCCCGCCTATGACTGCATGAGGATTTGGGGAAACACACAGACACAGGCACGACAGAGTTGATGCTTCTTTCAGCTATTTTATCGTGAACTTTTCAACCTATCTTCCACGGGGATGGTGAGGTCAATGTACGCACACGCTTGACTTGCAAAAGGGTAAAGGCACAGCGCAACTGCGTCTTTGTAATCTTGAACGATGTGCCACGACCAGTCTGAGCTGTGCTAACTCTTAAGGGGCGTGTTAGGTATCTGTTTGGAGAGGGGCATATGCTTAACTTCTCCAGAAGCCATCTGGTGGGATAGATTTATATCATTTCTAACTTTTTTTTCCCCCTCTAAATGCAGCATGCTATGATAAGCCTACCAGGTTCAGTGGTAAAAATCCTATGTTTGGTCTAATATAGCAAAGGTGAGCACATCTCTGCTTTCCTTTCCAGCCATATTTTCCCTTAGCCTTTACCTTTGGTTAACATGACTGTGCAAAATTCTGAATAGCTCTATCATTAGGCTTTGATGCATACTCTACTTTGATATGACTACAGCGCTATAGATTATTTTTACTGTGCTTCCATGTGCAGCTTTGTGCTGAGTGATGAAATACTATGACTGACCGATTACACTGGCATAAAAGAGTGAGAAACAGACAACAAAACTCCAGGACCTGGGGAGACAGCTCAGAACATCTCTCTCTTTAAAGAATTCATTCTAATAAGAAAGAAACAGCAATGAGATAGTATCAAAACCGGTTAGTAGGACAGTCACAATAACGAATACATTGCATATTGTTGTCTTCATAATAGTTATTCAGTATACGAGAGGCAGACATATCTTGTCTAAGCACTGTTAGTACACACCTTTCTTCTCACTGAACTAAGAGAAAGCAGCTGTATGCCTGTCCTAACTCTCTTGCGTGTGTACTTACCAATACAGTCTCCCGTTGCATTTCTATGGTGAAGTTTTATGCTTTTTAAAAAATTGATTAACTACTGCAGTTCATTCATTCAATAATTACCTTTGGCAAATTTTGCCATGACACCTTGATAGCACTGAGGGAATATATAAGGATTCAGATATTATAGCTGTCACTTCAGTGCTTGCATTGTTAAGGGATGACCTATCTGACTGTTGTTCCCATCTATTGCTTACAGTATCTGCAGAGCGCAGTGAAGTAGGGCAGGCTGAAAACAGCAGTGTGAACCTAGTAAAGAGTCACTAGTTTTTAAAATTACCCTCTCATTGTCCTTGGCTCTGTCATTCATTACATTCATTGTATATCTAAAACAGCATTAATCAGTTTGTTTTTGCTCTAGTCCTGGGGCTTGAACCCAGGGACTAGTACATGCTGAACAAGGGCCCTTCCACTCAACTCTGTCCTCAGTCTTTTTTCTTCTTATTCTGAATTTCAGTCACACCAACTTGCTCATACTGGGCCTGTAATGCTGAGCTTTTCAACTCAGCCTCCTGAGTACCTGGGATTATAGACATGCACTGCTGCGCCCAGCTTAATTCTTATTTTGATTAAAAACTTAGGTCCCTCTGAATTTGCATGGCAGAGGCTGATTAGGATTCTCTCTCTCTCTCTCTCTCTCTCTCTCTCTGTCTGCTTCTCTTTCTCTCTCATCATTTTGCATTGAGAAGTTACCAGATAAATACTTTTGGATTGCAAGTGCAAAAAGCCAACATAGAAAGTAACTTGGAATGCAAATATGAGGTCAGAGTGCCTGAGATCTAGAGAAAGGGGACTCTCAGAATCTTCTCCAGTGACTTGTTATTTTTCTTGATGGCAAGATGGTGTAGTTTTCTTTTCTTTTTTTTTTTTTATTTTATTTATTTATTTTTTCTTGTTTCAGAACTTTTGTTTTTGTTTATTCAATCATTTTTATGGCCGGCTCAGCCCGCCCTGAGGGCAGGGCTGGAGCAGCATGTGGTGCCGGGGATCGAACCGCGGTCCCTGAAGCCACCCAAGCTTTCCCAAGCAGGCGCTTTAGACCACTGAGCCATCCCGCCGGGCCCCAAGATGGTGTAGTTTTCTTACACTTCAATACAGAAGAGAACTGGGATTAATTTATAACTCTCTCTAGACTGCCTTAGGTAGACAGTTATTACATATTAGTACATAGCCATGAAAAAATCTTTCCTTAGTGAAAAATTTTCCAGCATTAAAATATGTGACCTATGATAACAGAAGACATCTTTCTATTTGTGGCTTTTGTTGGAGATCTTTTACACTATGTAGTATTGGGAGTCACTTGGTCGGTCTTCTGGGTAAAGGTAAAATGAGGACATGTAATGATTCTGGTGAAGGGTGGGAGAGCGTTTGGCACTGAAGGTCATCCTTATTTATTTACAGGTGGGAAGGAAAAAGCTGAGGCTGCTGGTGGCCACTGCTGAAGGAAGCAGGACTGTCACCATTCCCTGGGCGCAGCAAGGAGTTTCTTTTCTTTTCAAACACAGAGCTCACAGATTAGGTTATGGAATTTAAATTCCAAGTTTTTAAGATTCAAAAACAAGAAAACCAACCAGACACCAGTCAGAATTAATAAACTATGAAAAGACTTAAAATGTTAGGTGAGAAAGTGTTTAAGAAACAGGACAGAAAGGGTCGTTGTGCTGGTAAGGGATTAGTTGATTTACCAAGGATATTTATAGCGTTGTTTTGGCTGATACAGAAAACACGCAAGAACCAAGGTCGAGGGCAGGGGAGGGAGGCAGGGCCTGAGAGATGCTGCTGTATGAACCTTCAGGCAGCCACCGACAAGGACATCAAGCCATTTTACTGATAAGCAAGGGCAATACTTAGGTCAGAGCTTTGATCATGAGAAATTTTAATTACTCAGATATTGATCAGAACATCTAGCAACCAACTACAAAGGCAGAATTTGGGAACGGGGCTGCAATTCTTAGCTTCATACTGGGGGATTTGACTGCTCCTCTTAGACTGTGATGAGCTGCAATTCTAAACAAATTCTAGGAAAAAAGCCAACGATAACAACAGCTCAGACGTTGGGGAACATCAGTGGTAGCAATGTTATTAGACCTCAAATGCTCAGTGGAAGAAACATTAAAGATGTAGATTTTGAAAGAATGTGCAGAAAGCCCTAAGACCTCTTGACATTGTATAATGAAAAGGGGAAGAGGAGCAAATATTTAAAGGAATAGAAGTGCTTTTCAAAATAAATATAGAAAAATTGAACATTTTTAATGACCTCAGGCAATACATCTCAAAGCTAGCATCTGTCCCAATACATTGGGTGTCTCTCTAGCCTTTGAAAAAAATGCTTTTGTGACTTGGTTACCTATGTTTGGAGCGTTAAATGTTATTTATCAAGTTGATCTTAGTGAGTAGTGCCAGATAAACAAAGAAACTCTAGCTCTGGTCTTGGAAATATTTCACTTGGACTTGTAATACCTCTAGAGCATACTTTCTGAAGCTTAGATCTTTTCCATTATGTCTTCTGAAAAATGCCTTTTCTAAAAGAGTACTGTGGCAATTTTACTTCTTTGATAAGCTCTCTCTCTCTCTCTCTCTCTTTTTTTTTGTCTTTTTGAGACAGGGTCTTGCTATGCAGTTCAGGCTGGCCTTGAGCTCACTTTTGTAGCCCAGGCTGGTCTCGAACTTGCACCAATCCTCCTGCCTCAGCCTCCCGAGTGCTGGGATTACAGGCGTGCACCACTATGCCCAGCCATAAGCTCTATTATCTTATATGTCAAACATAATTTATGAAATTTGATCTTTTTTGACCTCCATATTTTCTGCCTCTGGGTGAGTCTTACACTGTGTCTACACCATTTTTTGCTTTGGAATAATAGAGTTATTTTGCTAATTTATAGCAAACTTTGTAGAGTTAATAGAGCTGTAAGTCACAGAGTTAGAGAGCTAATTTACAGAGACTAGGAGTTTATATACATCCCCCATCCATTTCTCCCCCTTATTAGCATCTTATGTAACACACACACACACACACACACACACACACATACACACACACACACACATCAGGATACTGTTACCTTACTAGTAATTATACTTCAGGCATATTTTCAGTAATGTCTTTTCGTGTTCTAAGATCCTCTTTGCAAGTAGTCATCACAAATCTTTTATCTTCTTTGTGTAATATAACCTTATATTTCCTTGTTGATGAATAATGGATGTTTGAAGTATGTGCCTCAAGTATGTGTTTGATGCTTTTCCTCATGATTAGATTGAGATGATAGGGCTTCATGAAGAATATCGTGAATATGAAATAACCTCGTAGTCATGTCATATCAAGTTGAAAATTCTATCAACATGATTTTCACTAGTGGCATTAGTGCTGATCAGTTTGTTAAGGAAGTACTTATTGGGTTTGTTTGTTTTAATATAGGTTGGTTTTCCTTTCCATACTTTATTCTCTAAGCTGAGTTACTAAGTCAATCTACACTTAAAGGTAGTGACAGAGTCAATCTCTGTGCCCTTGAAGGGTTACCTCCGTCTGTCTGTCTGTCCGTCTGTCTACCTATCTATCCATCCATCCATCCATCTATCATCTCACTATGGTTTAATAAACATTAATTTAATATTTTAGGTTGTGATCTGATTCTGATTCTGCTTTACTTACTTTTGTTAATCAATTATTCCAGTTTTGGACATGGAGATCTTGAATTAGTTACACAGACTTTTTGATGCCAAGATTAATAAGGGCTGAGATATACCAGTAATGAAACCAGCTCAGTTTTTCTTAAACCACAAAGTAGACATTCATTTTGAGGTCAGAAGCATCTCCCAGCTCCTTGGAACCATAGTCTAGTGTGGCTGAGGATCAGGAAGACTGGAGCATCTAATACGAGGTGGTCAGGTTGTCCACTTTTCTCTTTTGCTTTGCTCTACTTGTCTACTTTTCCCCTTTGAGCCCCAAGGTCACCGAGTGGAGCATCCCTGATATCTCTAAGCTGCTGAATCCACGTATTAAACTTTAGAGCTATGCAAGGAGAGCATCTTACTTTGTCATCACCAAGACACAATAGCCATCACCCACCATTTAAAGCAGGAGGGGTTTCCTTTGGCTTACGTTGGTCAGGCAATGGGTTTTCGGGTCCAGAGTCAGCTGGCTCCAAGACAGCATGGCATGGCAGAGGAGAAAGAGCTCACAGTGGGCAGGAAGCAGAGAGTGATTAAACGAGGAAGGAGAGCACACTATCCTTCCAGGCCACACCCCCAGTGGTCCACCTCCTCCAACCGGGCCTTGTCTCTGCCTCTCAACATCTCTTTTAGCTATGAACTGATCCATGGACTAATTCACTGAGGTGTATCACACACTTAAGCTTCAATCATCCTGCCAGAGCCATGTATGAGCTCACAAAGCTTCGCGAGGCACCTAGATATTAACCATAACAGTGATGTGATTTTGTTAATGTCATATGAATAAAACAGGCTGTATCATTTCAGCTGAGTTTAAAAGCACATGTCTGATCTCAGGTGTTATTCCAAGATGTGTTGTGGTTCAAAAAGCATAAATTCAGCTCCAATGTCCGTACCTTGTCAGCATCCTAGATCAGGATGATCTTTGCCTGGGCAGGTGGTAGTGATTTGATCTTGTCATGTACCTCTAAAACAAGATTTTAAACCACAACAATCACCTCAATACATGCAGAAGAAAGCATGTGACAAAGTCCAATACCCAATTCATTGTTGGGAGCAGCTGAAACTGGAAATTGTTCACATTGAAAAGGCAGGAAAAGGCCACAGTGCCTCAGGTAGGCAGGCTACCTCAGTCTTGAGAAAAGCATTCTGTCTGAACAATTTCAATCATTAGTCACTAATAGCCGGGTGTGGTGGCGCACACCTGTAATCCCAGCACTTGGGAGGCTGAGGCAGGAGGATCGGTGTGAGTTCAAGACCAGCCTGGGCTACGAAAGTGAGCTCAAGGCCAGCCTGAGCTGCATAGCGAGACCCTGTCTCAAAAAGACAAAAAAAAAAAAAAAATCATTAGTCACTAGGCAACACTGTGTCTTGTGATGCAAAGTTTGCAAAGGTGTAAATGTCCCTACTACTGTTGTTTAGTCCTCTGCTCTTCAGGCAAACGGGCCTGCAACTGAACCAGCTCTTATCTCTCATCTATCTGTTCCTCGTTCCTGTTGCCATTTCCCCCCCAGAATTTGCTGAGAGACCAACGAGTCGCTACAATTTGCGCTTTAAAAACTACTTAAAATTAGAGTGTATCATCTTTATCTCAATCTGTTAGTAGTCACCTGTGACAAACCAACAGCCAACACGATACTAGATGGACAAAAACTGAAGGCTTTCACTCTGAAATGCGGAATAAGACAAATGTCCACTATTGTCACCCTTGTCCAATATAATCACGGACACATTAGACAGATCAATAAGAAAAGAGAAAGAAATATAAAAAATAAAGATAGCGTAAACTGGGACAAGCGCTGCAGAAATTAGTGTGGACATTCCTCGGAGAAGTAGGACTAGCCTGTGAAAGGGAAAGAACTTGTTCAATGGGAAATAAAAACTGGGGTGAGGAAAAGGACAAAAGGAAGAAGGCAAAAAGATGTATTTCTGTACATGTGCGGCTAGTATGAATGATTGTATCGCCGATTTTTGCTGGTTTTTCAAAAAGGATCAGTTAATGCTTAATTTTTTCTCTTACTCCCCGTTTTTCTTTTTGATTTTTCTAACTTTGATGTTTTGCTTTTTAAAATCGGTTTTGCAGGTTTATATCTGATCACAAGGACAGCTAATTTGAAAACAACATCATGTAATACAGCAACCATTGTTGAATTCCTGACACTTTGTTCAGTGAAATTTTATATTGTTTTTCATACTTTTTAAAAACCTAATTTGTATTCTTTAAAAGAAAACAGGAACATAGGACTAGAGTTCCCATTAGATCCCGCTATTCCCCTTTGGTTCCAGCCCAGAGTGTTAAAAGCATCAAACCACAGCCATCTATGTATACTTATGTTTATAGCAGCCCAGTTTGTAATAGCTAAATCTTGAGAACAATAAATGCCTAGTAACCAATGCGGGAAAAATGTGGGTTTTTAACACAATGGATTACTAGCCAGCCTCAAAGAAGGATAAACTTGAGACGGTTATGGTTAAATGGCTGGTGGACCTTCAGACCCTAATCTTAAATGAAGTAAAACAAACACTCAGGTGAAATATCACATTGCTTTTCAGCTGTGAGAAACTGAAAGCATAAATAAGAACCAAAGCACATAATAATTATTGTGAAATAGGAAGGAATTATCCAGCAGCAAAGGGGAGCGGGGTGAGCGGGGTAAGAGAAAAGAAAACTTGGAGAATGAAAGGCTAACATGAAAACAAGCTCTGTAAATAAGGAGGAGAAGAGGATTTGAAGGAAGGCAGCAAAATGGGACCTGCAAGAGGAGCTAACAGGTTCATGCCCGGGGCCAAGCTCCCTGTGGTGCGCGTAATCATACCACATCGCACGTTATGTGTATCCAAGTTGTAGCTTCCTCACCTTTAATCGACTTTGCTGCTGCTCTACCTAGAAAAAGTTGACCTAAGACAATTTCTCACTCAGAGCATAATTTCTGCCTATCCACTTCTCTAAGTTATACTGACCTCTGATCACCAACACAGTTTTATTATTGGTAAATATATTATTTATCAAACAGCATCATTTTATACACATTTTACTTGCAAGAACTTATACCTTTTCAGATACTTTTTGTATGTAGTTCCTTTGAATATTTCTAGGAATTGATGAGTTTATAATACAGTATTAATTCAATTAATGGCTTTTGAATGGATATATATCTGAATATTAGCAAGATATGCTTTAAATTGTGATACGGTTGAAGACTGTTACATTTTAAAGGGTACTATTAATAGATTTTAGTTACAAGCACATTACTGTTTGCTGATAAAATTGTAAAGATACACTTTTGCTCTGCCACTACCCACAGAGATACCTTAAATCATAGGATGCCTGAGAAGACAACCACAGCTCTTCACTGGCGGGAGAAACTGGGAAGGTTCAAGGGCAAATAATCAGAAGGAATTTAAAGAGACAAGTTTAAGTAAACAAACCCATAAAACCCAGAGTACTAATTTTCTGTAATTCAGGGCACCTGAAGTGTATTTATAGGAAACAGATGGGAAAAGGAGAAAATTGGTTTAATGAAAAACGAGACCTGGGAATTAGAGGCATGGGCTGAGCAAAGGGAAATTTGTTCAAACAGCTGCACTTTCCTTTGGTCTTTGGCGATCTAAGGAGAGAGAGATGAAGAAATTACTCAGAGCTGAAAATATAGTTCTGGCTTTGAAGTAGCCAAACCGCAGGGGAGGGCGAGTGGACAGTGAGGAAGACAGGAGGAGCTGAGGGAAGAGGCCGTTCCAGCCAGTGCTGTCCAGGTCTTCTGAGTTCGTGACTGGCACTTAGCTCACACACGGACTTCAGTACCATCTGGCTTGATGGCTTCTAGGCGTGCAATGGAAAGCCAGTGTACTTTGGGAAGCCCTTCTCACAATTTTTACCTGTGCTTTTACCTCAGAATAGTGACCTAGGAAATATCCTGACTGATGGATCAGAGGAGTTGGCATGGTAACCGTGGGTTCGAGGTGCAACTTGGAATATTATGTTACAATTCTAGCAGGAGAATTTGATTAATAATAGCATAAATTATAAAACAAGTACCGACTGAAGGGAGACTTTGGGGGAACATTTGCACCTGTGATTCAGGCAGCAATGATTGAGAAGTTTGGAAACAGTGGCTCATGAGCTGTGAGGGGAAGGAGGGATGGGATTGCATCAGAGACCAAGTTCCTTAGGACATCCACTGGAGGAGAGGGGATCCGCTGTGGTTTGCTTCGAAACTTTCCTCCATGACTGCCACCTCTGATAGTTTAGACCTGTGGTTCCGCAAGGAAGAGCATCCTCTTGGGCGGCAGTGGAACAGGTCCTCAGGATCAGCGGGGGTCCTGCTTTCTTCAGGGAAGCCCTGCTCCCCAAAGTTCCCTCATCTCTCCAGTGACGTCCAATGATGGATTCCATAGTGAGTTAATCCACGGCAGCAGTGAGAGCCTCAAGATGTAGTCTCTTTCAGGAAGCCCACCAGCGGATGGCCCAACCTTTAACAAACACAGTGATGACACAGAAACCGAGGGCAGAGAAACCTCCCCTAGGAAAAGCAGCCTGATGCTGCAGAGAGTATGCAAGATTAGAGCAGAGAAATGTACTTTGAATTATTCACATATCCACTTATGGAACGTTACGTTGGATTGTTCTATAAAGAGTATGAATTTGCTTTATTTTTCCTTATCTTATTGAAATACAGCTTACTTTTTATAAGTGCAATTACAATGTTTAAGTATAGAGTTACTCTAATGATGCTGTGCTACATTTGAAAATATAACATAATGACTTTTTCCTTTTTCCACTTTTCAGTTTCCATGAGTACATACTTGTATTACATATTGATATTTTTCTTGTGGGGAGTTGGTATATACACATAATATATCCCAGATCCTTTTACATAGTTACTTTTGGTACAGTAAATTTTCTTGCAACTATGAACCACATTTTAAGAAGATAAGTTAATGACATTTTGTATTATGATTGTATTCCCAGTCCACGTTCCAGAAAACACTATTAGTGGTGATTTTATTCTTAATGAAGTTTTGAACTAAGGAAGAAAGCCGGTTTGAAAAAAGACAAGTCTGAAATTAAGTCTCATACAGTCATTTTATATCTACATTATATTGGAGATGATTCCTTCTCTAAAACATTATTATTAAGTTCCTATTATAGGTGAGGTTTTTATTATGAAAATAGAAAATGAAATTATATATATACATACATATAATTTAAAATCTCTTGTTTTTTTACTTTTTTCATTTTATTTATTTTTCCTTTTTTATTACTTTTTTTTTTTCTTGTTTCAGAACTTTTGTTTGTATTTTTATTTTTATGGCTGGCTCAACCTGACCTGGGGGCAGGGCTGGTGCAGCATGCGGTGCCGGGGATTGAATTGTAGTCCCTGCAGCCGCCTGCAGGCGCTTTAGTCCCCTGAGCCATCCTGCCAGGCCATTTTTTATTACTTTTAATAAGAAATAACAAGGTATAACAGTGTGATAGTTTCAAAACACATTAGTAGTACATTTCAATATTTGGTACAATGCGTATTATTGTCCTCCTATTAGTTATACAGAGCACAGGGTGTAGATGTTATAATTTTTCAAATCATTATTGGTACAACAAAATTTCTCACTGAGCTAAGAGAAAATAGTTGTAACATAATCCAATGTTCGATAATCACAGTGTGTTATTGGTAAAACTGGGAACATTAGAAGCTGTTGATGTAAGCCTTTTACAGCTCAGCATGATAATCTAGTTTTATGTTTTATGCCTTGTGGTTAAACTTTTCTGCTGGATGGTTAAGGGCAAGTTTAAGCAAGATGTGATGATATATTAAATATTTGCTAATATTAGATATTAGCAAAACATGTAACTTTGGTATCTCTCAAGGTCAGTCAAATGCCCTCAGGATTTACTTTGGAACCATGTATAGTGCTTTGTAGAACTGTTGTCAGTGTCAGCCATCTGGATGAGTCATGGTCATTGCTTGATCAGTTTGTTCTCTGTGAAAGCCTGAGAAAATGTTTTCTCTCTAGGTGACTCTCCTTTGGTACACTACGTATCTTATTTTTTTTTTTTTTTTTT